>LGRN01000433.1:0-23799 GCA_001883825.1 Emergomyces pasteurianus Ep9510
TTTTTTTTTTTTTTTTTTTTTTTTTTTTTTTTTTTTTTTTGGTAAAAATCAAGGGGGCAAAAGCTGGTGGCGTAATGCCTACATACAAATTTCATCTTTTATCTTCTCTCTGTGTACTCCGTGTGGAAGTTTATCATACAGGGTGAGTTGTTCAGGTTGGTGTCTGCCTCTGCTTATGACGTCAACCGGCATGTTCAGCAAAGTAATAGGGAGTAAGTTACGGGAGTAAGGAATAATTTGAAACATCCATGTTCTGTCTGTGGTTGAGCTGAGAATTTTGGCTGCCGGGGATAGCGGCGCGTAGTACATGTATTTCCTATGTTTATTTTTAATCTTGTGCCGTGCGAAGTATGTACATATTTACATAGACTAATTTTAAATTGAGACTGAAAAAGCAAAATCAAATCAGCTTTTCCCCATTCCTTCTGAGCAACACGCATATTCTTGATTTCTCTGCAGAGTCTCCGTACGCGTCGGGAAACGCCATTTGTAAAATGGCTTGGTGGCGACGGGCGAATGGTGGTTGAAAGGAGATTTTTTCGTGGATGTGGTTGGAAACATGGATACTCCGTATTCTAGTGCTTTGTCGCGTCTTTTTTATCCCCAAGGGGATGGAGCAGGAATGGGCATGAGCAAGGCGACGGATGGTCGTTGACAGTGCGGAGTAGATCCGTACTATGTAACTCCGTAGCGGTAGTAACTAGTACCATGGTGGTGAAGGGGATCTACGAATTGAGGATTTGAGCGCGATGAATTGCGTACGAGCAAGCAGGCGTGACGTCATGGTGAAATGTTTGTCCCCTACTTTATTCTCCTGATCTATATGAAAATATTCTGAATTTTTAATGTTTTTTATTCTAATTTTAAACTTTGAATCTAAACCTTGTTGTCGCAAGCGGGATTGAGCGGTGAAGGGGAAGAAACCGAATTCAAAATTCCTGTTGATAGCTGGAAAATGGTAATGGGCGTGATTGAAGGAAGTTCCATACGAACTGATCTTCCTATTCCTGCTCAGCTCCCAATCGTTGCCCGCGTCGTAATTTAAGCTTGAATTTCCCTGTTTGTTGTCACCAACTGACTGCTGGATGGAACTAATGCGGCATGAAGAGAGGATGGCAAGGCACTTTGCTCTCGAACCACCAGGCTTTTTTGCCTTAATATATGACTTTACTTTTTTTATCATAAAACGTTAAAATTACATTCGCAATCACCATTGGATATTGAAGCGAACGGCAGACTCCGAGTGAGGGGATGTCGATCTTTGATTCGGCCATAAGTTTCTTTTCTTGATAAAGTTAACAAAAAACACAGGCATGTTGCGGTATGGTTATGGGTTTCTGTACATACGTACAGTACACCTCCGTACGGTTTTTGTACTGACCAACGGTAAGTTACAACGGCCCGGTTTTGGTGTGGCAATAACTGCTATGAGTACAGAGTAGTCCCAGAGTTAAACTCCGTATTTGCTGCGTTCAACCCTTCTTAATAACTGGGCATTGACTTGACTGCAATGTGGATTAATCATCCCCCCCCTCCCACCCCATTTTATCCCGGTGAACGCAACAAGGGCCGGGGCAAGAGGATACGGATGGAAGAGCGTGGGAAGGGTGGGAGGGGCCCCAGCACCTGAGCTCGTACAACGTACAACTTCTCCTGCAATTTATTCTCTGTGTACTCTGATGCGGAAGGGGGCAAGGGTTGCCAGGGAGGGGTTAGGAGGGGGAGGGTGTTAGGAGTGTCCAGGTTAATCAATGTCTGCATTGCACATGCCTTACTAGGTTTTATGCGGGGGTTTAGTTTTATGATGAGCGTCAGGATGGCGGGTTGGGGGTGGGAGTGATGGGCACAGGGATGGTTGAAGAATGCTGCACATCAAATAGAGGGGGAACTAATATTTTTGCTGGGTAGGATTTGGGGTTGGGGTTGGAGAGTGGATGGAGAATGACGAAATTATGCGTACTATTCACGAGCCATTTATGCGGGAGGATGCCATATATTTCAATATTCCAAATCAAGTGCAAGTTTCTATTCTTGTCTAATCTAAGTCCAGGTCCGGGTGCAATATCCGCCTAGGTACCTAATCTATCTATAGATACATATATATATATATAAAATATATCCCCTCCGAGGAACAGAGTGTGCCCAGACAAATCAAAATGCCTCAAGAGGTAAGAAAATCAAGTGAGTAAATGAAATATCATAGCTCTATATCTATTAACGCGCAGTGTATGTAGAATCCGATAGTGGCACATGGTGTAGAGCACTCCAAAACGGTCGGGCTGGGTATTTTTTCAAGTCTCAAAGTTGCGAAAACCTATTTCATTTAAAAGGTCTAAAAGGTCAACCTTGTTAAGGAACACATGACGATCAGTAAGTCATGCGGTAATCCGGAGCTGAAACCCAAAAGAAGACGAGGAAAAAAGAAGTAGAAGAAGCAAAAAGTCTATATGAGGGATATTTTGAAGCAGTTAACAATTTCACTGAGAAGGGATTGAATAGGATATATAGAGGTATCGGAGGCGTTTGTTCTGGCGTTGTATTCGTGCTTGCGGAGGGTCGGGTGTGATCACGGAGGGAAGCAAGGAAACGTAACAGTAATAGAGGGTGGCATCGACATTGAAGTTTAAACTGCATCCGAACGGTTTTTCATGTAGGCGATATTTCCCGGGAGCTTCTGTTTATTTACTGCAAAGTGAAGTATCTTAAAACATGAGCCAGCTGAGACGGCCTTTGCTGCGTTATATATTTCAAAACATTTCCGGATTCGGTCGTTGCGATAAGGAGAAATAGGAGACATGTGTGGGAGATTGGATGTCAGCTATCCTGACTCATCTCTAAGTTTTCGAAAGAAATCTGTCACGGTGGTGAACACAACAAGTAGGATTCCTCCACCGGGACCCAGTCTTAGCACCTTAGGGGTGAATCCCTTATAAAGGGCGCCGAAACCCTCTTCCTTCATAATAGTGCCAAGAGCTGGCCATGCCCAGTTGTACTTTGGAACTGAGCCTGCCACCTTAGGGCTATTTTGGATGCGAGACTTGACGACATCCATGGGGGTATTCAAGAGAGTTCCAGCAGTTCCACCAATTGAACCTGCGATCAAGTCATTTCTCATCTGTTGGGCCTTGTTTCCTTGTTCTGGTTTCGGTAATTGGGCGCGGACCTGGAAAATACAACCAAAGTACCCTGCGTTCCAAAGGATATGACGCCAAAGTGTAGATTCGAGGCCATTGTATAACGCAAGAGGTCCCTCCTGCTTTATAATCTTGCTCACGACGTCAAGCATTCCATTGTATTTTCCAGCGGAGGCTTTATCCTGCAGACGAATCTTGACGAGCTCGAAGGGAACGACGACGAAGGATTCCGTGGCACCAGCAGTAGCGCCAGTGAGGACCGCAAGAGGCTGGGTCGTCTTTTCCATACCGAAAAGATTTCGATAGAAGGAGCCCCAACTGTCATTGGCGGCAAATTTGGTTGCTCGCTTTGGGGCTTCCATTAGAATTGGGGCGGTGATTCCGCGATATAGACGAGAGAAGCTGTAAAAAGTCACGGCATTAGTTTGTGTAAACACTTTTAACCGGGTGGAGAGAATCAACCTACCCTTCATTTTTAATAATTTTGCGGAAGCAGTCTACCATGCCATTGTATGCTTCTTCTCCTGCTCCTGCACCTTGTTGGAGTTGGCTAGATAAACGTTTAGAGTTAGTTCTGACAAAGCTAAGTGAGGAGGCTTCAACAGGTTAAAGCTTACACTCTTGTCTTCACAACATCTAAAGGATACCTAACGCGATTATAATTGTTAATATATGTTATTTCGCAGCTAGCAGTTTCATGGTCCGATCAGGGGTTTCGCACATTACAAGGATCTAGACGAGTAGTAATAGACGTTAGTTAATTGACCGTTAGATATTATTGGAAAAAGAAAACAAACTTCAGATATACCAGCCACTGCTCCCGCAGCGAACTGGTATACGAACGGTAGAGGTTGCTCTTGCGACATCTTGAGGCTGTTGTTGTAGAGGAGAGGATGCCGGAGAAAAAAATTTGCACAACTGAAAAGGTCTGGAGGCTAAACGAGCCCCTTGAGTGAAACAATTGGCGAGGAGAGGGACAATACGGAACACTGAGGTCTACAAAAGAGAGAGCTGAATGAGAACGGCCGTGCAGGAGTAGAACAGGGAGAGAAGATGAGCTGGACAAAAGAGAAACGCCGAAAGTAAGGGTTGGGTTTGCCGAGTTCGGCGGATCTCGGTGAAGGGAAACACATGTTGGGCCTAGGCGCGACGCGGCTATTTATCGCCGTTGACCCCAAAATGTGAGCGCCATGGCTTCCTATTACGGACGTCCAGAACAAAATTCGAAATCACATGACTGGAGGCTTAATATTACGTAAGAACGGAGATGTTTGCATCCATCCGGAACTAGATAAACTAGGAAACTAATCTCTATTTACGCGTCTGGCGTCGCGATAGTTAGCTTGTCCCACTCCAATTGATTGTGTCTTCGCCTGCAACAACAAGCTCACTACCTGTTTCTGTAGCGCCGCTCTCTTCCCACAACTGATTTATACGAGAGACCGACTGCGAATAACTTGGATGGCTTTTCTTTATCATTAAAACCCAAACCGTTTTCCCTTCAAACAAAAGGGAAACACCCCCCCCCCAACAACGGCTTTGAACGCGAGCAAATGCACCGGTGATGCCTGTCGATGTCTCTATTATATCAGCAAACTCAAAATCCAAGTTAAATACGTTTCGTTATGTTCCATTGGCGCAACAATATTCTTACAACATGCCAACCACCGACCGAAGTCGAGTTGATCAGGGCGTGATGGACACGGAGGACATGGAAATAGACGTTCGTACGGGAGACGGTGATTTACGGCTACCTGCTACGCAATCGAATGGAATGAAAGGTTCAGAGACTCAGTCAGAAAAAGAATTGCCTCAAACTCCAGCACATAGAATCCCTCTGGCCGACCTGATCAGCAATACAGAGGAAGCTTTCAGCAAAGCCCCAGGAAAAGTTATCACTCCCGAAGACTATGTGTTTTGGAAGCACGAGCCACGTAGCACAGATCCCAGAGGCGCCTCGGACTCACCCATTGCAAGAGGAATAAAGCGCCATCGAAGCGCCTCACCAACAAGTTCACCTCTGGACGTGGATTCGAAAACCAATACATCCAGCCCGCAGCCCTTTCAGAAGCTCCTAAAAACGCCCCAGCACGACATTGCCGCGGACCTTTGGAGCAAATATATTGGCAGAGGAACGGGGAAATCTGGCGGTGATGCTCCAAATCCTCGACTTGCCCATCTCATCTCTTCCTCGCCGCAAACCCCTGCGGCCGTTCGAGCGGGCAAGGATTCATCAACACTCCGCAGATCAAACAGTTGCAATGTCTACTGGCCGACATCTAATACGAAGAGAAGAAGGGCTGACAATGAACAGCAGGCTGTGGACAGAGTTCGAGACATTTTCGCTGGATCGCGGAGCTCTCTCCTTGGCCCTGGCACCTCAAAGTCATCTAAAATCAGTCTTTTGGTGGGGAAAATTCAAGAAACCCTCTTGAAATCGCCGAGAGAAGAAATGTCAGGCCCGTCTAGCTCTACGCCTTTGCCTGAACGGTCTAATATGGCGGAATTTTCAGGCTCACCGCCAATACCTAAGAATGAAACTGAACACAACCCAATCGATACACCGTCTAGAAGCTCGAGACGAGCGATGCCTAATGGAGCAGTTGACAACGACTCTATGGATGCCGTACAAGACATGAATGCGATGTTTTCTGAATTTGACGATGATGACCTAGATGATGAGTTCCTTCAGTTTGCTGGGACGGCTGACAATCAACAGAAATCTATCCGTACTGAAGTTGACGCGGTTTCTGACTCGATACAGGAGGACAAGCTAAGTGAGGTCATGCACACGATGCATACCAGAAATGATAACCCTCCTGGTGCCAATTTTTCAAAGTCAAACTGTGAACAGCCCACACGACCAATTTCCCACGCCGAAATGAATTCTGACGAAGGTGATGAGTTTAATGACATTGACGACGAATTTTCCGAAGGGATGGAAGAAGTTTTTGCACGTTATGATATGAAAGAGCAAACCAATGCAGATAACCTTGCCAATGGATCCTTAGAACGTCCACCTGCCCCTGGGTGGAAGCATCGAGCAGAGGGCCCCCCTCTGGAAAGAGCAGGATCCACTTCCAGTGAGGAATTCGATGAGGATATTGACCTGGAGTCCATTGAAGATGCAATGCAAGTGGCTGCCGGTACGAAATTTTCGAGTCAAGTTGGTCATCCCATGTTCTAAATCAGTACCTGTTAAGTGCTTTACTAAGCGAACGAAAGAACCGGAAATCACCACAGGCTATTAAGCGGTATCTTATTCTTGATTCGGCAGAGAATTCATACCTGAACTGCCAAGGGCAACACAAACCTCAAAAAGTATGGTTTCGATACATCGTATACTTACGGATGTGCTAATATCAATGTAGGTATTGTTTGTTCAGGAGGACAAAACCAAGATCAATCGAGCTATCACATTACGGGAGTCATGGTATGATACGCCCTGCACCAAGGGTTCTTATATCCACCTCATCGGAACCTTTGATCTTAAGGGACAATGCGTAGTGGACAATTCTGACAATATGATCATCCTTCATCCTGACCATCTAATTTCCGCAACGGTGGTGGCTGACTCATTTACATGTCCGCGCCGCGCTGTTCTCCAAGACCGCGTTAAAGCCACTAGTGAAGCTAGCAAGCCTCAAGTTTATGGTCATATTCTTCATGAGATTTTCCAAGCAGCCGCGAGCGCCAATTGCTGGGATCTAAACTGGTTGCGTGAAGTCATTTCGCGCACTCTGGAACGCTATGTGGAGAGCTTGTATGAGATTCAAGTCGAGCTCCCTGAAGCCACCGAGTATCTAATGAGCAAAATGCCCGCTCTGGGAGCGTGGGCAGACACGTTCATGCGATCGCGCCCTACGGTATGAAACCTCTCCTTAGTCTGCACTTGTAAACTTGTAAGCCGTCTGACAAGTGTACAGATCGAGTCGGTTATGGAAGATAGGAATGGCACCAGTTCGTGTATGAGCATAAACAAGCTTCTTGAAATCGAAGAACATATCTGGTCTCCTATGTACGGATTGAAGGGCAATGTCGACGCGACTGTGCAAGTAGTCGTCCAGGAAGGGACAGAGCACAAGATACTTACCGTCCCACTCGAATTGAAAACTGGACGCAACAATACCAATGAGGCTCACAGGGCGCAAACAGCATTGTACACCCTGCTTCTTTCTGACCGATACGGTGTGTTCTCGTCCTTCAAATGGTAATGCTGATTCGCTAACTAATTGTATGGAGACATCGATGTGACCTTTGGAATACTTTACTACCTCGAAGCAACGAAGACCTTCCGAATTCGAGCTATTCAAAGCGAAATCCGTCAAATGATCCAGCAGCGCAACCGTCTCGCTGAGTTTGGATGTAAAAAGTCGGAGTTGCCTCCAATGCTTAAAAAGCCGTGGGCATGCAAGCAGTGTTATGCCAAAAATGCTTGTTTCATCTACCACAAAATAATGGATGACGGAGATGAAGAGAGTAGCGGAGTGGGAAGTAGCTTCCTTGAGGTTGTTGGACATCTCACCCCCTCCCATCAAAACTTCTTCAGGAAATGGGATGCACTTTTGACCATGGAAGAGCGAGATATAATTAAATTTCGACGGGAGCTTTGGACCATGCTAAGTAATGAACGCGAGGGGATTGGACGTTGCTTTGGCAACCTTATGGTCGAGCCAGAGTCCGCTTATGAAGAGACCGATGTACCAAAAATCAATCGCTTTAGGTATACGTTTTATAAACGCCATCCTCCGTCGAGCTTCTCCTTTGCGGACTCGCAGCTCAGCGTTGGGGAGCCCATCGTTATTTCCGATGAAAAGGGCCATTTTGCACTTGCGAACGGTTACGTCACACATGTTAGTCGTAAGCGGATCTCGGTTGCAGTTGACCGGCGGCTTCATAATGCTCGAACAAGATGTTCAAATTTTGATGCAGATCGACATCAAGCCTTTACGGGAATCATGGAGATAGTTGAAACTGTCGGAGGTGAATCGACGATTTTACCCGAAAAATCCGAAGACACAAACCTGTATCGACTGGACAAGGACGAATTCAGCAACGGCATGGCCATCGTCCGAAATAATCTTGTTTGTATGATGGAAAGGAACGTGTTCCAAGCTAGGCAGCTCAGGGATTTGATTATCGATGGCCATACTCCTTCATTCAAGCCAACTTCTTCATCAACCATACCATTCCCTTTTGGAACAGAGCTAAATATCGACCAAAAGCAAGCGATCGAGAAAGTGATGAGCGCAAATGATTATGCTCTGGTGTTGGGGATGCCAGGAACAGGAAAAACAACTACCATAGCCCATATCATCCGGGCTCTTATCTCTCAAGGGAAAAGTGTTCTCCTCACTTCTTATACCCATACCGCTGTTGACAATATTTTGTTGAAAATTAAGGATGACAACATCCGCACTTTAAGACTGGGTGCCCCAACCAAAATTCACCCGGAAGTCCAAAAATTTGCTGATTTGGCAGCTACTCCCAAAAAAACAATAGAGGAGTTAAGGGACATTTACGAAAATTCTAGGATTGTGGCCACCACATGCTTGGGAATTAACCATCCTATATTTAACCACCGCACTTTTGACTACTGCATTGTTGACGAGGCATCCCAAATTACTCTCCCTGTCTGCCTTGGTCCCATTCGTATGGCTAAAACATTCATCCTTGTCGGAGACCACTATCAGCTTCCTCCACTGGTTCAGGATAAGGAAGCCCAGGAAGGTGGGCTGGATGTAAGCTTGTTTAAGCTTCTCTGTGATTTGCAGCCTGCTTCTGTCGTCAATTTAGAACACCAATATCGAATGTGCGAAGATATCATGCTGCTTTCAAACACACTTATATACTCCGGGCATCTCAAGTGTGGAACTGCAGAAATAGCTAGAAGTTATCTCAAAATTCCCAACCTCGGTGGGCTAAAACAACACCATGTCAATTCACTATCATTGCACCCAAACTCCCAAAACTCCTGCCTAGGTTCTCGATATGGACGGTGCTGGATCCGTGATCTACTCGACCCTGTCGCTAAAACCAGACTTGTCAACACCGATCCTTTAGAACCTCAAGCCTTAGAGTCATCCAAGGGCTCCCGTATCATCAATCCCATCGAAGCCACGCTTTGCGCGCAACTCGTTGAATCTTTCATTTCCGTGGGCATCCCAGCCCGAGATATCGGCGTCATTACTCTCTACCGAAGCCAATTATCGCTCCTGAAGCAGAACCTTCGTCACCACCCTGACTTGGAAATGCACACGGCAGACCGGTTCCAGGGTCGTGATAAAGATATTATCATCATGAGTTGCGTTCGCAGCAACTCAGAGCGGAATGTTGGCGAGTTGTTTCGGGATTGGAGACGTGTGAACGTCGCGTTCACCCGCGCACGAACCAAGCTTCTTATTGTCGGGAGCAAGAGTACGCTCCGTGACGGCAATGAGCTACTAGGGAAATTTGTCCAACTTATGGATACGAAGGCGTGGACGTATGACTTGCCGCGTACGGCTGTTGAGGGCCATGTTTTTGAAAATGCCCAGAATGGGCTGACCCAGTTGAGCCCGCGGAAAGGCATAGAATCTGTACGATCGGACTCCACCAGTCCGAACAAGCAGAGGAGCCCGACGAAGAAATCCCCGTTAAAGAGAATCCCAGTTCATGATCAGAGTCCTTTGAAGGATAAACAGCGTGGTGCGCTAACCCTAGTCAAAAATGGACAGACACTGGTTGGTTTGAGAAGGCCGGAAAAAATGGGCGGGAAAGCACTGGATGGTGCGAGGATCGTAGCCACAAGACCGGTATTGAGGGATGTGCTGAATGATTTGAAATAGTGCAGAGGGATTACGGTATAAGTGGATTGTGACCATTTATCTTTTTGATCATAGTCTCCTTATAATTTTGGTGTAGCTATTATCTACTCTTTGGATCATGAGTTCAGCCTGATGCTCACTCTGCGCTGGTACTGCTTTTCATGCCAGCTTGTCAATGTTCCCCGACAAAATGAGTAGATTTTGGTGTATTCATTGGTTTTTCCCATTATATAGCGATGAGCAGCTTTTCCTTGTTTATACAACTGGTTAGAGAGTGTTATGGATAGAATATCATCACCACCTCAATTTATCTCGCCTTCATCATGCATTCGTTCCCATTAAGACCCACGTAAATAAAATACGATTAAACATGATATCGTATTTTCCACCATTCTTCCCATGTCTCACTCTCCAAATCACCTAATTAACTAGTGCCATAGCACATCACCTGCTGCTATGATACGGACATGGCGGATTTCCTTGTGCTCCCCTGACATCTTCAGCTTTAATTTGACTAGCTAAATGACGATCCTCCTGCATATTCCCAGCAGACGAACTGGCGTGGGGGTCGATCTCTGGCCGCTGCCGTTTCCGATACCTGTTCTGTAGAAGGCTCTTTGTTGAACGGCTGTGATAAAACTGTATATCCGTCTCTACTCTCCACCGCATCCCTTCCTAGTGCGTAAGATGAAAGTGCAAACCAGGCATCGGGTTTTGAAGAGCCAGACAATAATTGCCGCCTGGAGATGCACCATTGAGTTAGTATAATTTATTAAATTTTTTTAATTTTTTTTGGAACTAAAAATGGTTATTGGCACGGTTCGAAGGTGTGAATTTTTCATCGGGACCTTTAGAACTGCAACATGTTCGATTGTTGCTTGTATGTACGACGAGAATGGAATGAACTCACAAGGTGACTGTAAATAGCTGTGCTATCCATGCACAAGGAAGTAGCCCCTTCCAGGAAATCCTAACCAAATCGACTGGCACACACTCATCCTGGTTAGGAGGTGAGTAACGACTCAAGTACACATCAATGGTATCGTTGGCGTACACGCGTGGAGAATCGAGGAAAACCAGGCCCAGCCATTCCTGGATCTCGTCACAAGTTTCGTGGAGGAATTTTTTTCCAGATTCGGTTTCGAGGCCGGATAAGTGTAGAGGTGGAACCGTGATCTTCGCGAGAACTTTCATGTCAGGGATACATTGGACCATCTGGGGATAGTGCTTTTTGATTGGAGCCTCTGCAATGGTAATGACATGTCAATAAAAGGAGTGGTAAGAATAAAATATTGGATAAAAGGGAAATGAATGGTATACCTTCTTCTGAGTATGTTGGGGATGTGGTTAAGTCGCAGAACAACCAAGTTACAGATGTCGTCAATACGTTCTTGAATGCCCGTACGATCCGCTCGAAACCCTTCTTCCCGTGAAGCATTGACGGGAGCCTAAGATTGATTTCCACAGCTACACATGGAAAATTTAGCCAGTAACTCCGGTTTAAAACTAAGAAAGAGTTGAGATACCGTATCGCTCCTTTACGTGTTTTCTCCCTCCGCTGCGAATTGATTTGCCATCGAGGCCAACCCGCTCAAACGAGTTCTTATCCAACTCCAATCGGAGAACTCCTAGAGAAATTTGTTAGTATTGATACTTACGCCATATAGCCATTAAAGGGAGGATAGGCGAACCATCTTTGAGAGTGTACACATTATCCACGCCGCTCCTCCCCTCTGAGATTAGAAGGATATCACCTATTGCCAGTGTGAGAAGTTGATATTAATTCGAAATAAGCAAAAAAAATGAAAAATAAAAGCGTTGAATACCAATTTTGATATAAGAATTAAAAAAATCATGCTCCAGCAGAGCCGACAATGGCATGATCACTCTAGCATATTGGGGGATTCGAATCTGACTAGATATGGTATCCCAAACCGAGTCGTAAATTTCTTTTGGTAGAACGAGCGATGTCTTTCAAGTAGACGTTAGAAAAATAACACCTGCAGAAATTCTTTTGCCCACTTGCAGAGATACACAAGGGGCCGAAACAAGCTCACTTACAGAGTGCACAAAAGGGTGTTTCGAGAAGGAGGAAAATGGAGATTTTTTAATAGGCGGCTGCTGGGGGTCAACGAAAGCGGGTAGCTTCCCAATGGTAGTGTAGCATTTCTCTTTTCGTAAATCAGGGTCATCTATTTCATACATACTGCTGGTAGGTGTCTTGCTATTTTGAGCTGTAAAAGCTCTGGGGCGTGTGCCAACCTCGCACTATAAAGACTTGTACCAGTGTGAGGTTGAAAGCAAGATCGTAGGAGTTAACTTATAATAAGCTTAAATTTAGACTCCCCAGTGGGCCACTTCTGATTTCTGACCCCGGATCCTGCTGCTTATAATTTTCATTTGTCTTTATCATACGGGGAGCATTAGGGGTGCTGGATTAGTTAAATTACCTCTGACGTAACATCTCAGGCCATTAATCCGATATACCAGCGTATATCAGTTATCATAAACTCCGTACTGCGTACCTAACTATGTCCAAGTTCTCCCATGACTTGACTTTGCTTCAAACGCAACTTATAACTACTACTCATGGCTGTTTGGAAACTTCTCAGCATACGGAGTACCACTAATTGTCATACACCTACGGACTACTCCTTGACGTGTTGTTTCTATTCCCAAGATCATATACATAGTACTATAACTGCACTCTGATTGTTTGACCTCGAGGCACCAATTGTAAGCACAACGCATTCCAACGAAAGCGAAAGTGAATTATTTGAAGTGCATATCTCAACAATTGCCTTGCTCAAACGACACCCAGGAAAATTGAGCATCGAACACATCATCTATCGGGCGGTACCTGAAATATTGAAATTGCTATTAAAATTAAAGACCAACTACTAGTCGAAGAGCTCTCCGCGATGAATTTCGAATGCCAGCCCCTTGCCGAGCAAGCGATAAGCGCAAGCGCCAAGCCAAGCCACTTAGCTAAGGTTGTTCTAACAAGTGCAACGAAACCCCAAATCCAGAAGCTCCGGACTGCGACTGCGACTTCGATACCGCAGAATACCCAAGCTCCGCTGCCAGCGCGACAACGCCCTACGGCTCTCTTCGACACCATGAGCATATCTTAACGCAAGCTTGTGAATCTAGCGCAGTTTCCTGCTCTCTATACTTTCCAAGGACATGCGCTGTCACCCATCATTATGCCGCCTGCCCCATCTCGAAGGATGGTCCCAAAGGACCGCTTTGGCCAACTGTTCGGCAGCTTAAAAGTTCAGAGCTATTATGATCCTGCAGCGAGGGGCCCGGGTTCTCATACGTATGGATTATTAATTTCGTTCCTTTGCAATTGACATTCAAACTAACAATGCGTTCTGCTTCTAGCATTCGCACGCTTGCGTGGAATCCGACAGGCAGCTTGATCGCAACCGGCTCTGTGGATCGCACCCTGCGAATTTGGAACCCCGAGCGCACACATGTCAAGTACTCAACGGAACTGCGTGGACATTCGTCTGGAATAGAAAAAGTTGCTTTCAACCCGGTCAAAGAATCGGAATTGGCAAGTTGTTCGAGTGATGGGACAGTTCGTTTCTGGGATGTGCGGTCCAAGACATGTATCAGCCGCGTTGATGTGGGAGGCGAGGCATTCACCATGACGTGGGCTGCTGATGGGAGCGTAATACTCGTGGGTAGAAAGGTTCGTCCGTCCAATACATGCCAATCGTTATTATCTCAACCGCCTTTATTTCTCCCCCCTTGATTTGATCAGCACCATTCGCAGCTCAAACAGGAGCAGTTTGATCACGTCCAGTTGACTTACATATTTGCGATTGCTTCCAGGATGACACGTTAATACCCATATCAGTCGAATCTCCGTCTACTCCCACCCTCCAAACAACACCTGGAACCGCCGCTCCGACGAATGTCTTCAAAGCCCTCACGCCGCACCCGCAACCCGTCCAAACTAATGCCACGACCTTTTCACATTCTTTTAATACCTCTGATCTTGACCTCTTTCTCACAACTGGCGACGGCACCGTGAAAATCGTCTCCTACCCCTCCTTCAACCCCCTCCACACGATCCACGCCCACACATCAGCCTGTTTGTCAATCGCCCTCAGTCCTACATCTCGCTACCTAGCAGTTGGCGGCAGCGACGCACTCATATCCCTCTGGGACACTACAGACTGGATCTGCAAACGCACCGTGTCAAGTGCCAACGGCGGTGCCGTGCGGGGTGTGAGCTGGAGCTGGGACGGCCGATTTATTGTGGGCGCGTGCGATGAACCCGGCTGTGGCGGCTCCGGACTTGAGATTTTTCACGCTGAAACAGGAGAAAGCGTATATACTATTCCTACAGGTGGAGGGTTGAGTTCTACCGTCGGAACCAACGGGATAGCGGGAATCCCAGGCGGTCCTGGAACTCCTGCGGGCGTACCGGCCGTCGCGTGGCATCCGTCTCGATACTGGCTTGCTTATTCTGTTACTGCTGATGGGATGGGGAGCAGTAGTGGCGGTGGGTTACGGATTGTTGGGGCGGGGAGTAGCGGCCCGTTGTGACACCTTTAGGGTTGGCGTTAGGAAATTTAGGTGGCCTGTTGATGCAGCCTGTTCGCTATTAAATATACCGGCAGATTTAAGACAGAGCTAGTACAGTCAACGAGCTAGGGCAAAGGGTTTTGTTTTTTGTTTTTTTTTATTTTAAGAAAGCAGATACAATGTTCCTTCGCTTCTTGGAGAGCCATCGTCATACTTTTTATTGTGCAGCAAGATATCACCTTCAATATTCGTCATGTGTATATAAAAATTTAGCTTTTACGATTTTGGAGCAACACCCTTCTAATTGCATATTCCCTTTTCCATAGGGAAGTACTTTCTCATGATGCTTGGAGAAATATTCGGATCAAAAAGGTAAGTAGTGTCGAGTTTTAATAAAGCCCATACAACTTAAAAACATCAGGCATTTGGCAGTATATATCGAATGACACTGAAAGATGGTAAACAAAAACACTCACTGGCAGCTTCATCGATTTCTCCTAACACCATAGCGTATTGCTGGAGGAAGCCCAACCTTCCATCGGTTCAAGATAAGAAAATAAGGAAAAAGGTCAACGGGAGATATGGCATTCTTCGGGACCAATACAATAAATTCGCTCATTAAAGTCGTCACCAAGCGCCAAAGAATTCAATAGAAGAAAATTGATCAAAACCCGCAAGAGAAATAAACGAGAATAAAAGCGCAAAAACGGCCAAGAAAAAATAAATAAAATAATAAATAAAAACCAACATTAAAAATAGAAAGAAACAAAAAACAAAGGGCGGGTGAGGGGAGGGGGAACGAAGAGAAATACACGGAAAAACGAAATCCCAATACCGCCAGTCCAAATATGTCCTCCCAAATTCGCCCAAGGTGATCATCGATTCTAGGATCGTGACCTTTTTTCTAAAAATTTTGTTCGTGTTATCCATAAACATTGATTACTCAAGTGAATACTGCGTGTGTTAATAACTCGCGTAGATCATTGAAAGTCCCATGTTCGAGAATATAGGGTTAGTTTTATACAACAGCCAAAATAGCAGAAGTGTCGTTAGTAAAATAAAACGAAAAGAGAAAAGAATGGGAGAGCAGAAAGCAATCATGATACCCCCTTGAATCGGATTAATCTTGGTAGGTTTCCCACGGCAGTGCATCTGCTCCGACGGGCCAAGTCATATTGTCGAGGTTTGTTACTTGATCACGGAACCCTGATGAAGTAGATGTTGAAGGTGGATCTCTAGGCTGACCACTGGTGGTGTTCCACCCAGCGGGAAACGCGTATGGGTTTTCAAACCCTGGGGTATTTGGAGGCGGATTACTTGGCGTGAAGTAGTTTGCATAAGCAGTCTGTGTGCTGTTGTCAAGATTGGGTTCAAACTGGGAGGTAGGAAGGTCGGCGATATATGTATTGGTATTCGGTATCGAGGTGTGTTTTCGTTGTTGTTGTTGCTGCTGCTGCTGCTGCTGTACGGGGGGCGATGGTTGATCTATATTACGTGGTGAAATGGAGCTGTTCGATGACTGATTTGTGCATGGTGTCGGATGATCAGAGGACAAATACTGGCGATCACTCGTGGTGCTTGCTTCTGACACGTCCATTTCCATAATCATCGAGTTTATTAAGTTTGAATCTGTGGGAACAGTAAATGATCCGACATTCGCTACATGGTTTTGGCTATCGTTCCCGACGATTCCAGCTAGGGGTTTTGATCGATTAGGTAACGAGGACAGTGGGATTGTGACCTGCTCGTAGGACGACGACCTCGGCATACTCTCCGGAGGTTGACGAACATCTGGCTGAAAGGCCGTTTTTAATGACGTACAATATTCAGACGTTCGTAGAGCATTCTAAAATGGCAGATTGTTAGATTCTGACGCCAGGTGTATCACATGATGTAAAGGGTTATTCCGATTGTCAAAAGAGATTGCTGGCATGTAGTTACCTCGTTGCACCGTGAGCCAGAAGTGAACTTTGATGGCTTAGATATATTGTTGATGCCACTACTTTCAAGGTCTGCATCGAGCTGGTAGAGGAATGATTCTGTGAGGGGGTTTTTCTCCTTGAGTACATTCATAGCCGCGAGTAAGAATTGAAGCGATGAATGAGCTGATCCGTCCTCTGGTCGACACTTCAGGTACTGCAAGAAAACCCGACACGCCACATACAGACAGAACGCAATGAAAGGATTGATCTAAAAAAGTCAGGGCTGACATACTGAAGAATACCAGCTACAGGACTCACCAGCGTTAAATCAGTATGACTGGCCATTTTCATGATATTTGTTATTTGATCAGCAGCAACTATGCTTCGCCGTTTCCCTTCTGCCGCAATTTGGCTAGGCATGTCATTTTTCTCTGCTTTGAATATGGCAGCTTGGTGCAGACAGATTGTTGAAGCATGGATATTTAGATTAAGGAAGATGACGGCCGAGTCATTGATACCCTCAGGCAGTCGAAGATGGCTAGGCAGCGCAAGAGATGTGTTGAGGATAACGTTATCCAATGCCCGATGCCTTCTCCAAAATGGGCCGTTCAGATCACGATCCTTAGAATCTGACGTAGTCCGATGGAGATGATGGAGATTGCGGCCTTCAAGGCAAGCAAGCAATACGATAGCAGCAAGAGAGGATAACGATGAAATGTTTTCACCAGCCGTAACACTCGCCAGCGTTGGAGTTTGTTGCATTTTAGAGTTGATAAATGCCTCATCGGATGCAGGAAGGTTGGTTAGAATCTAACATTGCTCACTTGTCAGAAAATTATTTACGAGAAGTAAAAACTGATGTCCTTACATCTCGCTCGTCCAACATCATGGGCCATCCCGTGCCAACGCTGGCATACCTATCCTGACAGAAAGCGACCCAAAAGGTCCTTCTCCGCTCTTCCTGCTCAGTCCAATCCCGAGCAGGTGCAAGACACATTTTTATCGCAGGACCTTCGCCATCTAGACGATGTAATCCCAACATCATAGCCAATCTCATCGCATGGCCAGTGCTCATCCATGCACGTGGAAAGAACATCATCCTGAACTCGTAGGAAGACATTAAAATCCAAGTTTGTGCGTGAGCAACCGTGGTCATGGGCTCGCCGAGACCTCTCATCTGGTCCAACTCTGCATATTTCCGTGCGCGTTGGTAGAAATGGGGATGTAACGTTCGATATTTATCCGTAATGGAACTAGCCAAGCACCACATTATATATCTTAAACATACAGGAGGTCGCATGCTAGGTGCAAGATCCATTGCAGCATAGTATCGCGGCTGATGTAAGACGGGCATTGAAGGGTGAATTTTCCGGAAATATATTTCGTTTCTGGACATTATCCATCAGTTAATGCTTTTATGCCGGGTAGTACGCTGAATCTTTGGATAACACATACAGCTCATCAATGACATCCTGCGCTGGAAGTGGTTCTTCCAAACCCAGACCGATCATCTCCCATGAAAAGTCCCCACCAGAAGTAATATTATTGTCCGGTAAGTTGATATGAGTGGAATTTAAGTCTCCGAATGGGTCAAGGGAGACTGGGGGCGCATTTTTTATAGCGTTGGACGATGCGAAAATATCAGTCATATCATCGTTCAAACCTCCAGATGTGGGTGGTTGAGGGTTGATATCTGTGGGTGCGGGCGACTTCTGCAAGACCTCCCCGGAGTCTTGAGATTTGAGCAAGGTTTCGACTTGGGCTACAGGTAAAAAGGGAATAAATGCATCAGCAATGCCCTACAGTTGGCTGGACTAAACTTCAGTCCAGGCCTTCGAAATCTGGCTATACCTAATCTTGCTTCCAGCTGCTTCACATAACCCCTTTTTGGGCCGCTTTTCTTTCTCACTTCATCGTAGGCGCAATCATGTCCCAAACGGGAACATGTACCGCAACTCGGTTTGCTGCCATCGCATCGCAGCTTCCTTTTCCGACAAATAACACAGGCAATCCGTTTGGGGCGAGGAACCCAGCCAAGGTTTTGGTTTGGGCCCTCTGCTCGTGGCTCTGGGCTACTATCGTTTCCATTCTTTGAGGGAGCCTGCGACTGATGAGTCGCGTTAGCTTGTTCTGAGGGAGTGCTCCGTAGCTGTTGCCCTGAACGAGCATCAAATAATCCAGTCGATGCCGGGTTAATCCCGTCCATAATGAGGTGAGGCTGAGCCTAGCGTTGGCATCAACTGGTGATGCGGGGACGGAAGTGATGAGGGGGCGGACGAAGCTGAGGTGCCTAAGCAGGCAAGAATTGAAAGCAAGAGGGCGGTTTAATTACGCTCTCATCGAAAATATATAGATATGTTATGTTAAGAAGTCTGTCTTCCAGCCGAGTTTGTTAAAAAAAGGTGTTGCCTTGCACGGCGCCCAAGATCTTCCCCAAGCGCTCATTTTAGCGGCAAAGCCCGTATATGTCATCAAACGAGATCCCCAGCCGTAGGCGCGCTAATTTTGCCTCCAGATCTGGAAGGAACGTCATCGTCAAAAAAATCGCCCGTTGACGCCCGGGCGGTTATCAATCAACCATATGTCAGCGAGTATGGAGTATTATCCTATCCCGCCTCCCACGGCACTCCGTACTATATGTCGTCAACCCGAATCTATGGAGGATGATGTTTGTTGCCTTATCAGGCCACTACCTGCTGTTATTTAGGGTTTGCTGACTAACCGGGTCCCAATCTGTCTGGTTAGCGCTAATATCAGAAGCCTTTTTATTTCGGATGGGGCACTTTATTTTTAATTGAGAGCAAAGCCACTGGCCTCTATACTCTCGTCAACGCCCAACCAAACATTATAAAAACTAGCTGGAGGAATACTCAGGCCATCACACCGGATGGCCCCTGGTGGAAGAAGGGAATGACATGTTTCCCCAGTAGCCCCAGCTTCTTCGTACATCTGCTGCTGTATTATATGGCTCAGAATTGATCGGACTCAAGCTGGCGCAATCCCAGGAAGCAAAATCCGCTATGTTCCATGTCACTTCTGGGCATGATTTAACAAAAAGGTAACGTTTCAACCTAAATATTCGGCAGCTACAATACTAGGACTTGGGTGCTATCAATACCATCAGGCCACGATGTCAAGGCATCACAAAAACATCACCTCCTCGGTTAGGAACCGCTGGTAAATCCAACCAGAAAACCCAACGAATTCGCGAACAATAATGTCCCCAAGCTCAATGAAGCGGGAGGCAACTGCTTTTTATTGTGTGTCTGGCTCCACCATGAAAACCCTCCTGGTGGTACATCAGTGTGTCGTACACTTGTACTGTACCAACTGAATGTCGCTACAAAAACCCTGTCCTGTGGTGATTGAATAGGACGAATCTACTGTCAAAGTACTGATTCCCCCCCGAACGCTTCGCAAATTTAGCTGCCACTGCTATGCAACTATATGTTCGCCCATATTCCAGATTGAAGCACTGCATTGTGATGTAACATTTTTTCGACATAACTATGGATTGACTCTTCTATGTAAATCATTGTCGTAGACCCTAATGGCTCTAGATGAAACGTAGGCGGTAAATCGTGTGAATTAACATTTGTTATTTGTTCTTCGTAATGAAACAAGATGGGAACAGAAGCTGGGAACATTCCAGGCTCTACCCGTCATTTCATTTGCTACGCAGATGTGTGGATTTCACTAATTTCTTCGTTTTGCCAGGGGATGGAGTAACTAGCTAAGGCTGATCTAACCGTGCCTAAGTTAGTTGGTTATAAAGCAGCGAGCATCAGATAGTTAACACAATCAACGTCGTCCAAGCCGAAAGAGAGAGCGAAACAAAAACATAGGAAATATAAGTGAAATTTGAAAAACGGAAACGGAAAAGACCGTCTATATATCTTCGATTTTAAAAAAATGGAATGAAGATGGGAAAGAAAATCAGCTCCTTGTCTCCTGAGTGAGAGAGCGGATAAACACACCGACTGGCGTATGATTATTTCATCGCTCAACGACGAAGACTGGCAGAAGAACCCAAATGTCAAGGCATTCCTACGTGGCTTAAATACTTGGGTCAGACGCCCAATGTTGTCTTGTATCATCTCATCTATTTCGCAGCAGAACAGCCTCCAACCTACAAAAACTCTCCCCCTGGTACAGTTAATCACCAATCGTACTTCAACACGAAGCATTACGTGTGGGTAGCAGCGTTGTGCAAAGCACCTGGCAGCGCATACTTTGACGCACTTCTGGCTGTCTTGACTGCAAAGACTCCTTGCCCTTGTGACTGACTCGCTGGCCAGTAAAGTCTGCCACAAGACGAGGCGAATTCCATTTTTCTTACACTGGCCTGGAGGCTGAGATGCAACGCTTACTCACCACAGCATCAGGCAAATTCGAGATGCCTACATTTATCTTCGGTTCACTCCCACCTCCTTCTGAAAGCTGGCAACAATCATCTTTTCTTTTATTGTTATTTTCTGCTTCGTGTCAAAAGATATGGTGTGAGCAAACTATTCAGTATTTCAGTTTGGCCCTTGGCAGCCACTCAGCGTTAACATATCCCTCTGTAATTGGACATCTGGCAGTCCCGATGACGACAAGGAAAGACAGTCTACATCTCGAAACGATGCCGACTTCGTGGGTGTCGACCTCCAAGAGGCACTACGCTGCTGTAAATGACAATGTTGTTCATGCGTCTGACAGCGAGAACCCTAAGAGAGCTTTGCCATTTGACCACGGCTGGAAGCTAAACAGAGAGGATGCCCAAGAGCAGCCACAGGATGTTCGTAAACCCGGGGATCCCAGGCAGCTTGCTGTCTGCAGTATAGGCAACACTATTAGTGGCTAACCAGACAAAGCAACATCAGACGTTGGTTACAGAGGCATTATGGCATGCAGTTACAATCGAGAATCCTCAAACGTCGCTCGAGCTTCATGAAACATGCAAAATACAACTTCAGCAGGATAGCCTTCGGGTGAGCTTTTCGTTGATTTCTTTGCAAAGATAATGAAAATGTTCGGAAGGCAAGTTTTAACTCAATTTGTGCTTAACATCACCAAGTGTTTACAGCTTAGTTTTGTGGGAAAGCCACCGAACTTTTCCAGACCTCTCCGCCCGCGGTTGTCGGCCCAGGGTATGGATAATGCACCGCCCGTATCTCCTACCACGGGAAAGAAGCCCGAATTGCGGGAAATTAAGAAGCAAATACCCGTCCCGGCGCGAGAAATGGAGACTGTGTAAGCTCTTACCGAGAAGAAGCTTAATATTTAGCTTCATTGAAATCGACTAACTGTTGCACAGCGTGATCGCCTCTGATTCTGAATCCCAGGCCCTGAGTCACCTGCCGAAGGACACCTATAGCAGCACCTCAGATTCTTTCTTGGAACCCCCAAGCCGGGGTGACAAGTTCATACAACCATATAGTGGCCAATCCCTACCGGGCATGGAATGCCCTTCTGGGCCACTTCAGACTGTAAATGACTATCCACATGTTCCAGTTAATATATCTCTTCCCCTTTCTCCCGATAATCCAAAAACCCCTCCCCCACCGGAGCCACCGCCCCTTGAATCACCAACGCATCGCTCTGCTTCCAGAATGCTTAGGAAGTTAAGGACTCATCTACGCACACCCAATAGTGAAAGCCCCTCGAGAAATTCCAATAACTCATCCATTCAAATCCAGTCCCAAGCAAACGAGAAGCAGGGGGCCGGAAGCGGTTTAATGTCATCATGGTCAGCAAATATGAAGCAGGCCCTAAAGTACCGACAAAAGGAGGAATCAAACCATGAAAGCACATCGCAAATCCAGCAAGCCGATACAAATCGCAGAAGCGGCAGAACTCCCAACAAAACCTCTTGTACAGGGAGAGGAACTCGTGATAGAAGCCCATCCATAAGATCGAAAGTTGACACAAGGGGAACGAAACTCTCTACCTCGAAACCAACAGCGTCTATTCTGTCAACTGCAAGCTCCTCCTCTGAGAAGCCTCGTTTGCCTCTGAAAGTGTCAACAACTCCCCTTACCACCTTTGAACAATTTCAGTGCACGTTCTGCCTACTCCAATGTGAAAGCAAAACAGACTGGGCCAGACATGAAAGGAGATTTCACTTTGAGGATCTTGAGAACTTTAGCCGCCCTTACAAACTCAAGGATGGACGGCGTGACGAGATCAGCTCTCTGGGCTCAAAGTTGAGCAGAGGTAAAAATCGGCGTCGGCTTCTATCTAAATCACGACCTCAATCGGGCAGTTCCTCATACAGGAGTGAGCATAGCACACAAAACACCGAAACCAGTATCTCCTCCAGCCATCTCAGTGAATACCAACAACCTAACATATTCTGGAACTGCGGCTTCTGTCACGAACTTCTCCGCTCGTGGGAAGATCGACAGGCACATCTTGCTGAGCACTTCAGCACCGGCCAGACCATGCGGATGTGGGATCCAATGAAATCACCTTTCCCATGGCGGAAGGGCTCAGCCGGACCCGTGGATGGCCCTCAACAACACTGGGACTTGTCGTCGCTGCTGGCATTACAGAGACCAACGCTGCAAGATTCCATCAACCAAATCGCCACATCCCGCGATCAGCCGGAAGCAACAGCGGATACCTGTAAATCTTGCCACGTGCCTCACCCCAGCCTCGAGCATTTCGATCTCTGGCACCAGCCAAGGGACACCTTCACATGCCCCCAAATCACCGACTTTACAAATCTTGCCGATTTCTTCGAGGAGGACGAAGACGAGAGTGGGGAGATGGTTGCAGACTGGTGTAATGCGTGTGACGAGAGACTCGGTAGACCCAGTTACCTCGACAGGGACATGCGCATGCAGCACCTGTGGGATTTCCATGGTTTTGGTGACTGTGTGGGCTGGGATAACTGTCTGGATGAGGGCCAGTTTGTGCTCCATCTGGCAAACGCGCACGCCGTTAATATTGACAATATCAAATGGCTTGTTCGCCGCTGTAGGAAAATCGGGGAGGAACCGGCGTCGATTGCGATGGGTTGCAGTTCCTAGAGTGAAACGTGATGGGCGCGCCCGTTAGAAATTGTCACATGTAATGTTGGCTTTCGTCGCAAACTTGGCTTCTGCAGTCGTACTTTTACTGTTATTTTGTTTTATATTTTATATTTTTTTTTTGGCACAAGCGCGGCGGCGTTGAGGCAAATATTTCCGTAATTTTTTTAATGCTAGTTCCTGTTTCTTTACTTTTTGCTCTCTGCACAAGATACCCACTTCGCAGCATGATTCTCCGTTCATCCTATTTTTTTTTTTTTTTTTTTTTTTTTTTTTTTTTTTTGTTTTTGGACCTATATAGACTATCTCACTACATGTTGATTTATATTCCTTCAGACGATTTTCCGTTATGGATAGTTACAATGACACATTAGAGTTG
>LGRN01000434.1:0-23476 GCA_001883825.1 Emergomyces pasteurianus Ep9510
AAAAAAAAAAAAAAAATAAAAAAAAAAAAAAAAAAAAAAAAAAAAAAAAAAAAAAAAAAAACAAAAGAAAAAAACGACGAAGCAAAATATTGACAACAAACATATCCCGATATCAACCAAACGAGGAACAAAAGAGGCAAAGAAGCACGGAATGGAAAAAAAAATAAAAAAAATCGCATCTGCTCAACCACCAGCCAGTTACCGCCCGACTAATCTCCTCCGCAACTCCTTCGCCATGGCTGTCCTCGTATCCTCCGTTCTGGAGGCGGCATCTCTATTCTCCTGCGCCCTCCGAAGCAGGTACAGAGTACACTCGCTCACCGTCCCCCACACAAGATACTTGTACGCCTTTGGTGCCTCCACCTCCACCATTAGTCCTTCAGCTTGCTGTTCGCGAGCAGTCTTTCCGCTCTGCACCAGCTCGCAGCTGATATCATCCGCCATGCCTGAAAGCTGCCCATATGCCAGGTCAATCTGCGTCGATCCCGTCGTGCGCAGCTGCTCGTTTCGGAGTGTCTTAGCTCGTTCGACAGAGACGCGGTTGTGGGAGGCGAGCACGAGATTGACTTTGGGGAATGGATGATGGTGCTGCTGCTGCTGGCGATCACTCTGACCAGTGCTTGTGTTTGTGCTCGTGCTCGTGCTTGTGGACGAAGAATAATCCGGTTTGAGAACGTCGCCGTATGCTCGTTTAATCAACGATTCGGCAATGCCGTCGTATGTATTATCCGTCTCTACTTTTGTGTCCCAAATGAGATGGCGCGGCTCGGTGCCTAGATAGGCACCCCTAACTAGCTTGACGCCTAGGACGAATCCCTCCGCCTGTGCGATGGCGAGGTGACGTGAAAGAGTAGCTGGAGTGGAGCGAAGATATGCCTGATATGTTCCATACACCAAAGCCTGCTGGTCCGGTCTCTTGTTATACATTCGTTGGAAATCGAGAGTCCAGTCGTCAATGGCGGGTTGGACAGCTTGCTGCTCAGCATCAATCAACAACCTGACCTTGCGTGACTTTGCCCTCTCGCAAATCTCAATTATGGCGTTTCTGAGTGCTGGCGATGGTGCCGATCTGCGCAGCAACTGCTGAACCGACCCTTTCCCGGCGCCTGTGAATTTTAGAGCCACGAAGTCTCCCTCATCAGCTAGGTCGACAGTGGTAAGGGTGCCTTCCTTCCAAGACGTTACGTCGGCCATAGCCTGGGACACGCTCTCTGCTGCTTCTTCTGCATTGCTGGCTTCACCAAGAGAACGGATCTCGTTCTCGTCCATCACAACTTCCCGCGCATACCCCAAAATGACACCGGAGTATCCGATCTCCTTTAATTTTTGAATATTCACCTTCACCTCTGCTGGCGTCTCTCCCGCGCAGAACTGGGCATACAGCGTCTGTTCCAAGAGCAGCTTCAACACAGGGTTACGGTCAGGATTTAGGAAGGTTGACTCAGGGTTTGCTAGCACTGACAAGAAAGCCAAGGACGGTGTAAAAAGAAGCGGCGATGACGAGATGGTGGTGACGAGCAGAGAGCGCAGAACAGTGGACAAGGGCAAAATCGATAGCGGAGGAGCTGTTGGCGGGTTTGTGAAAGACGCCGAGGAATTCAACGTGGCGTATGGTCTTGTTGATCTAGGGGATGCCGAAGGCCCTCCAGCTGCAGGGAGCGGGGACTCAGATTGCTGGGTAGGCACATGGTGAGAGTATCTAACCCTATGTTGATTCCATAAGGCGGGAGGCCCAATAGCAATCTGTTGTCTAGAGTAAATGAGAAAACTAGTGGTAGTTTTGAAGGCGACCTGTCTTCGCATTTCGTGACTTTCGCTCGACGCTTGCCTTTCGTTTTCTTATTCCCTTTTGTTTTCCCGGGGCCCCCTATAAAATCCTCCTATTATATACCAACAACGCCGAACCTCCTTAATATAATGTGGAAGGAGCCTGGATCTAACAATATAGTGATTTGTGCCAAAGGGTAGTGAATAACCCTGGGCTAAAAAATTGGTGCAGAAATATAAAGCAAAGGCAGACAGATATCCAATACCGTAATATCCAAATAATTTGACAAGACGCTCGGAACGAAGGGAGAAGGTACCTGATAGGCCGAGTATATGGATATTATAATGCGAAAGTGGTAAATTAGAAAGAATACGCACTCAATACAAGATTCAGGAGAAACGGCAAGATATGCGGGTATGTCAGTTAAATATGCTATACAACATACACAGCCTCATATCATGACACTGCAGTGCTGGCGTTTTACCCCTCCTGGGCCGCCAGGCTGTTTGGGGGTGCATTATACAGTAACCGTGAGAGAAAGAGAGAAAGAGAGAGAAGAGGTGGGAAAAGCGCGGGCGTTGAGCGAATAGCAGGCCGAAAGGATATCGAACGACCCAAGCTATGGGGTAAACGGAGAATACTATAGGGTAATCGGCCCAGGGGAAGGGCAGGATAATCTCGGATAGTTCGGGGTAGAATCGACAACTGTTAGGTAATAACTTTGGGTGGGATCCAAGTACTACTTGAAGTTACGCCATTGTCCAGTTGTGTTGGCAGCTTGGGAGTGGTGCTGTTGGTGGTGGTGGTGGTGGTGGAGGCAAGCTGATTTTTGAGCTGGACAAAGGACCGCAGTGACCCGGGTCTAACCTGGTGCAGCAGAGGAAAAGAAGAGCAGGAGGTTGGAGGTGGACGAAGAAATGCGGGGGGGAAAGAGAGAGAGTTGTAGTAGTTTTGTGGGGGTGGGATCAGTTGGGTGGAGCAGGAGCAGAGCAGCAGGAGAGAAAAAGGTCTAGACTCCATTTCTCTGGTAGGTTCATGACAGGCTTTTGAAGTGGCAAGGAACGCGGGCATTTTCTATATTTATTCTATCTCTCATTTATCCCAGTACAGGTAACCCCGATCGACAAAGAGGGAAGCTTGTAAACGGATTAGTTTCCTAGAGAAATGATCGTTCTATGACCTAATTCCGAAAAGTACCTTCATTATCCCCAGCGTCATCCTTCGTCATCTCGCACTTCTAGTAGTACTATCTTTGTATAGTACACATAGGGAACAAAGGCAAAAATATCGACATGACAGCGGAGCGGAGTTTTAATATCAGGATTTATCGATTTGTTGTCCATGCCACAGGGGAAAACACGCCTTCGATTCTTCCTAGTACTTTCGTACAGGCATCCCCGACTACTACATATGAAGCTCACTTCTCACAGAACTTCTGTGTGCAGGGATAAACTCGAGCTTGCATCGATTACACAGTCCGTGCGCTAAAGCAGCCGAAATCGGACGCGCATCCTCGTATCATTGTCACTTACAGCATGGTCTTGGACACCCCAACAGCAAAATGTCCAACACGAAGAAAAATTACCAGCCACATGCGGGAAGGTCAGCTCAACCAGTCATTCAAATTAGGGGTGGGAAACTCAAACGAGAAATAAAGCGGTTCAAGTAGAAGCCGTTGAAAAAGGGCCAGATACTATCATTTCATAAAATTTTTACTTAAACGTGAAGCTGATCATTGACATCAAGCTGTGGGCACATTGCGTACGAAGTGGAAAAGAAGACAACGAAGCAAAATTACAGGCTGCAAGATGTATAACTATAACCCAGTCAATCTCCCGAAGGTATGTACAGTACGTATAAACAGTATATTCTTCATAAAACGAGGGCGAAATTCAATAGCACTCCGAATATTCAGCGCTTCGCAAAGGACAGGCCGTATATATATCGAACAGATGCCTTCCCAAAACAAGCTTACTCAGACAGGGTCGGAAAATTCCTCACAAAGCTAGGGAACGAGAACAGCAATTAGTTAGCAGGTCTCATTTTAACAAAGAGACGAATAAATAAGCAAAGTCCGTCCATGGAACTCTTATAAATCCCGACCGGAGATAGCAGGTGGCAGGATCCGGGCCCAGGCACAGTCACGGGCGGGGGAGGGAGCGGGAAAGGGGGTAAGAGTGTAGGTGGTACACTTACTGCGCGGGGCATTCATATCCACTGGGATTTTTATCCAAATATAGCTGGTGATATTCCTCCGCATCCCACCACTGACCTGTTGGAACAACCACGGTCGTAACGGGCCGCTTCCACCATTCCCTAGCCACCTTTTCCGTAATTTCCTTAGCAATTCTGTGTTGCTCCTCGCCGTGCGTGAATATCGCGCTCCGATATTGTGTCCCCACATCTCCACCTTGTCGGTTCAACGTGGTGGGGTCATGCATGCGGTAAAAGAATTCGAGGAGTTGGCGGTAGGTGACGATGGACGGGTCGAAAATGATTCTTAGAGCTTCAGCGTCTGGATGGGACACAGTTAGTGAGAGAGGTGGGGGGAGAGTGTGCGCGAGCGTCCGAGCCAGACGAGCTACACTGCCGGTCTCAGACAAATCAAAAGGAATTGAAACATGAATACTATAGAAAGGATACCACATACGACCTGTTTTCCCAGAGCAGACACTCCGATAACTCGGATGTGATGTATCCCCGCCGCAATATCCAACCTTTGCGTCTAGAAGGCCCTTTCCGTTGCCAAAATTTTTCCGGTAGAGGTGTTCCACACCCCAGAAACAGCCAGCGGCGATTGTGGCTTCCTGGGCGTTTTCGGGAAAGCCCCTAGCTGCAAGTGATTCTGGAGTCAGTGAGAGGGAGGGAGTGGAGGTGGAGAAGAGGCGCATTATTCGTAACATGAATGGCGGCATGATGGATGAGAATGGGACCGCCATGGGTGGTGTGGGGTTGAATGTGCCAGAGGTACTAAGAAGTTTTTAAACAATACTACAGCCAGCGTGAGTAATGGAAATTATCACTTGAATTTCAAACAAGAGTAAGGAGAGCGGGAATGTATGAGGAATGAAAACGAATATAAATCTTCAGTTTGTTGATGGCTTCTTATGCTGGCTCTGATGGTGGCTTGTCTGGCTAGTATTTACCACCAACAGTGGTGGTGGCGTCATCGTTACTAATCAATCACCTCTGAAGATTCCAAATCAATGACCAGTGTTTGACCAACGCTGCAAATTCTACAGCAAAAACCATTTGCCTGGACTTCGTATACTAGGATCTTTGCAATTCGTCATGGATTTATATATATATGTGTGTGTGTGCATTATCTTGCAATGGTTCGTAACCTCTTTGAAATATTCAGTAAATGGTGATGATCAAATTGTTTTGCCTGCTTACACCGCCTGTCGTCATGAACCTTGTACTACTAGTCTTCAACTATTCCATTCATTTATTAAAAGCTTATTTTCTTCCCTTATCAAAATATTCTTCTTCTTTTTTGTTAGTTCTGCTACCATTTTTCAAAACAAGAGTAGTTCATAAGACTGAATCAACTCGATTTTTTCAACAATATGGTTCTTCATCGGGTCTCCTGTTTTACGTGCTCTCCTGCCGATTTATAAGATTTCTTGTACGATAAAATAAGTAGGTTGGCCTGTTAGTTTCGAATATGAAGTGTTTTAACCCGATAAGAAGGTTGAATTCGATCGTACTATATATCACGGATCTGCTCCTTCCATTCTTCGCCTACAATGCCCTTCCGGAGACTTGGAATGCAGCGGCCGCTGGGATACGGGTCGCGGCAAAAACGGTTATCGGAAAGTTTGTTCACAATTGCAAGACCATGATTCAAATATATGATTACCATGATGTAAAATTTCATGGAAATCAACATTGGGAGTTAGCGAGAATCTTCCAGAAGCCTGATGCAAGTTGATGTAGTATTCTAGTAGTACTAACCAACCTAACCAACATAAATCGGTTAATGGCCAACGATAAGCCCCGACAGTCTTATTTCGGAGTCGCCTCAATCAAATAGGGATTTACAGGTGCGGGACAAGCTGCCGTAACCTTCCAAGGTTAATTAAAGCTGAAGATTTTTCCAGCTGGAAGAAAACCGGCCCCACATCGGGTCGAGACGCTGTTGGTTGCCCATGTGCAGAAAAGTCCCCACATGGCGCCGTGCTGAACGTTGAGTTTAAATCGACTTCAAAAAGTTTCTGATGACAGCATAGTCCAGCTGTTTCTTTCCAAACACATCACAATGAACGGCTGAAAGTCCATTCAATTGAAAGAGTTTACAATAATTCAGGAATAAAACATCCCTACAATGAAGTGCAATTGTCAGAAGCGATCACAAGATGGTGTGTACATGTCGAAAGCGGGACGCTTTTCATAGAAATGATAGCTCTAGTACGGAGAGTTCACAATACAATCCCTGATATGGTCCACACATTGATATAGCACCACAGATATCAAATCATGAATGAGAATGAAAAGGAATAGATTCACAGCTTAAAAGCAATTTCCCTGTACCGTTCCGTACATAACCAACGACCGGATACCAACCGACTACCGGGACCCTCGTTTTTCATAACACGAAGCAAGGGGTAAAGGAATGAAAGGTAGGAAGGAAAGACGTCATTTGGATATATTGAACTCGAGACCGAAAGAAACAAAAACGAACAGTAGAAAAGAAAAAAAGGACTAGGAATACATGCAGGTCAAGGTGACGGGAACCCAAGTCGCCACATAAGCACCGAAACACCTCCTTAGTATAGCCCACCCACGAGCGCCAAAAAGAAAATAATAATTAAAATCTACAGTAAAATGGAAGAAAAAAACTCTAGAACTACCTCCATGAGCCTTTCGTACCGGGTTGTAAACTACCCCGTAATGAACCACCCCCTGAAATGGTGGCCGAGCTAAGCCGGATCCCTTCCCTGGAAGCTAGCCCGATCTGTTTCGCGTCACCGAATGTTGTTCGTCGCTGGCCATTTCCTTTAGCGATGGGTACGGTCCTCGGGCTCAGAACGCTAATCCTCGAATCGTGCTCCTTTTCGCTTTTCACCATGCGCCTCGCTTGGGATGCCGAGAACATGCTGCTGTTTTCATTGGGCGGACTTGCACTCGTGGCAGCTGTTGGGCTTCGTCGTCGATGCGCTCTATTAACCGCGGCTATCGAAGCTAGATTCCCTCCATGGTGGGCACCGGAAATGCGTCTCATCGCCGAGTGTATCGTCATTGCGTCATTTTTGTCCATTTTCCATCCATCGTCGCTATCTGATGATGACCCACTGACATTGCTTTTTGTGTTATCATCAGCCTCAGAATGGTCAAGAGATTTGCGATTTAGGAAACTACTATTTTCAATACCACGTAATGGAGAAGGTTCGCCGTCCGACGATAAGTGGAGCCTAGGGAGAGCCGAAGCGACCGGGGATCCATTTGGTTTCTTGGATAAGAAACCAGTCTTGAAACGACTATTCTTCTGGATATTGAGCGAGGTAGGAGGGCTAGGGATTGGCGATGACTCTCTTGAGCCGTTCGACGTTCGACGGGGAATAGCGGATGCAACTAAAGGCATTGGTGGCAACTGTGGCTCGGTTGATGGAGTGTTAGGTGATGATCCTTCAGCTTTTTGTGGAGTCTTCTCAAATTCAGCCAATGTTCCGTCTTCTACATCATCCTTCCATCTCACACTACGCTTGTTGCCCTTCGTCTGAAGCTTTTTTGGCGTGAAATTTATTCCCTTCTTTGGCCCTATCTTTCTTCTCCTAGGGGAAGCCTTGGTTGGGGATGGGAATACATGAGGCGCCACAGCTATCGCAGCGTTAATCGGTTTTGGCAACGATGCGGCGCCTCCCATACTATATTGTTTCCGGCGTTTAGGCGTGCCGGATTTGCTTGGGGGGAAAACTTCGACGGATGGCACACTCCCATCTGGTTTGACAACGTTTGCTGTAGCCATCGTGCTAGACCTGAGGAGTTTTCCAAGGATTTGTTTGCCAGCTGCAATCGCATCCTCCTCGCGAAGCTGCATGATATCCTCGATGGCAGAAACTGTCTCGAAATTTGCTTGCAACAGCATCTGGATCATTGCGAAATCCCCTCCTTTCTCCTGTTCGGCAATCGCCCCCAAGGCTTCCCTTTCTGCATTTGACTTGAGCAATTCTGCTTCTCGGGTGAGGCTAGCGGTGTCGACACTGTCTGATATTGCAAGTTCTTGGAGCTGCTTAATACCAATATCAAGTGCGGAATTTATTCCTTTATCCCAGCTGCTTCTCGCAAGTTTTTGATGGTAGTGTTGCCTGCTGCCTTCTAACTCGATGAGGATTCCTTGGGCGGTCTTCCGAATGGCCTGGAGGTTTGACAAAGCGGATTCATTTTCAGTGGCATCACAAACACTGTCGAATGCAGCAATCCATGATGAAAGCATTGAGATGCGACGGCTGACCTGCCTCAAACGGAGCATACAATTGACCCTCTCTTCCCGCTGAGGGGCTGAATGGTCATATGCACTGCGCAGACGAGCTACTCCTTCACGCACAACTATTTCCTTCTTCTCAGCCTGTTTCTTAAACTTCGCGAAAGCAACGGCTTCATAGTCCTTCTGTTGCTGCTGCAGTTCCTTGATCAGGGCCATTTGCTCATCAATCTTAACTAGGAAATCTTTGACATGGCGATTGACGTTATAAACATTTCTCGTAACTTTCGTTTGGATGTTCTTTGCCCGGTTCGCGTATCGAAGGGTATTTTGGGTTTCGTCAAAGTGTTGACTGGACGGGCTGACGCAGACAATCATGACCGTTTTACAGTTTCCTCCCAATGAGAATTTCAGGAGTCGAGTGAGTTTTGAATTGCGGTATGGAACATGGTTTCGCTTTCTAGGGTCGCAAAGAGCATTTATGCAGCTACCCAAAGCCAACAAAGATTTGTTGATATTGGCACCCTCAATGAGCCTCTCTCCTCTGTTTTTCGTTGCACTAGCCCGCTCACTTCCGGCAAGGTCAATTATGCTTAATGTTGCCATTGTGTGTGGTTCGTTGACATCCGCATTACGATCCTTCTGTGCGACGTTAATTTGCAGAACCGCATGGGACCGAGACGATGTCGCATTTGCTTCTGTGGGAGACATTGTTCGAGCCTCATTTCCCCTAACAATCATATCCATCACTTCCTGAACATTCTGAGGGTGGTGGCTGGAAAGTCCGGCCACAGAAACTGTCTGGTTTGCGTCTTCCCGGAGCATAAGGCCGCCCTTGACGGTATTGGTAGTGCTGAGCAAGTCGCGGATGGTCTCGTTGTAGATTTCCAAGTATGATAATGACACCTCCGTGACTTTCTCATCTGTTCTTTCCGATATCCTCTCAAAAAGCTCCTGCATAGTCAAGAAAATAATCCCCGGTTGTTGGGCGGTCCCTGTAATCGTATGTGTCTTCCCACAACCTGTCGCGCCATATGCAAACACGGTAGCATTGTACCCATCCAACACGCTGTCCAGCAGACTCCGAGTTGTTGATTCATATACATCCCCTTGACTCGTATTTTCGTCGAAAACCCTATCAAACATGAATGTCTGGTCTTTAACACGTTTTCCGTTCGGGACAACGGATTTGGAAAATCGGTGCACAGGGTTGTCCTCTGGAGGGTCAAAGACCCTGGTCGATGAAGGTTAGAAGGTATCTACAACAGTAGCCGTATTATGACACTTTTACTCACAAACACTTATCATCCATGACTTTGACTACAGGCCTGATGCCTTTCTGTATCAGTTTTGGTGTGGGGACCGCGGCCAAGGACCCGTCCCCGAGGAAGAGCATCGAATCGTCACATTTTGTAAGCTGCGCAGCTTCTCGTATTGTGAACGGCCTGACTCGAACGGTCACTGAAATGGACGACGCACCGCCCGAGGCCGCCATGAGGGATAGGTTATATAAACAATATGTGTCGTCTGCGAATGTTGCGCAAACAACTGCTTGAGATACTACTATGCAATTTAGAAAAAAGCCTGAAATGATAGCAGAAACAATAAATCCGGAATGGATGCAAGAGAACGGAGAAATAAAAAAATCTAGTTTTTCTTGGTGTTAGTATTGTCGACGGTGGAACTCATGGCCCTCTGGAAGGTCTGTCTCTGTCCCATATTAGTCAGAGCGAAGGTCCGTTATTATTTACAGGTCTGTTGACACCTTTGGACTGGTGAAAATAGTTGATCCAGCGCCGGTTGCCATGGCAGCAGCCGCCTGGGTGTGGAGATTGATTAGTATCACGTGGAATTAAGGTAATCCCCTCCTGGGCTCATCCCTATGTCGCCAAGATGGCGAAACTACACGCACTTCCATTATTCAAACAAATCCCACCATCGGTAGGGGCATCCCCCTTTTCTGTACGGAGTACTCCGTAGTTGGTACGAAATTGAGTTCTATAAATGACAGAAATACCAACTCCCGGTTTCGGGTCCATTAATTAGCATAAGCGTGTGAAATGATTTTGACTTGTAAAAATGGGAAGAGCGGCGCTGGAACGTGAACCGATATTTAAGACCTCATGAGCATGGATGAGCAATCGCTACCAGCTCATCCATCGATAATTATGTGCACTTAGTGTTCTCAAAATATGATATTGCGCTTTATACAAGACATAGAGGACGCCCAAATTTATCATCCATTTTTAAATACCCGCACGGTCGAGGTAGATAACCAGACATGCAGTGTATATTTATTGGACGAATATAGCCACCCGACCAAAACTCCTTTACTCCAATGAGAATTTCCCCTATCATAACAATGTCATTCATCGTCTTCAGCATCATATGTTGCAATCTTAACATCCCAACCCGGGTCATCAAACCCTATTCCCAGTTCATCTTCATTCTCGCCTTCGACAGGTTTGCGGAATCTGAACGCTAGCGCTTGCGAATCTTTGAGGCCTGCCCCCTCGGGGCTTATAACAACTGTCTTCCGGCCTCGTAAAGGTTGTTTTTTCTTCTCGTTACCTGCCTCTTCTGTCGCAGGTCTCAACATTTCCCATCCTTTTTCCAAGTTGTTTCTGTCAAGAGGTATGCCAAACTCAATTTCATCTGGTTCTTCAGGAACTGGCTGCCCGTTAATTTCGGCAATATTGCGAACTTTCAGAGCTTTCAGGAGCTCCTCTTTTATGGATTCGAATGATTGGGCGGGCGATACGAGGAGAAGGATTGTAACATTATGGTTTTTGAACCTGAGAGTCCATTTGAGCGAGTCAGGTTCGCTCTAAAGCGGGGTCAGAAAACTGCCTGTCATACACAACTGGTGCCAATTTTAATGCACTCACCATTTCGAGTTATCGTAAAATCCGCTCAACACTCAAAACTTGATTCCTGCCAGGCTCAAGCTCCTGTTGTTTAGTTGGGGAATTGGAGTCGTTTATTGTTCTCGCTGGTGACGTCGGGAAATCTTTTTTGACGGTACTATCCAATCGGTGCTAGCGCGGCAAGCTCAAAGCCAAGCCAGCAGAGGACTTCATTTTATCTCGGAGCCTGAGCTTCTTTGAGGACGAAACCTTGGTCTATGTTTGACATCAGTTCAGTCGACGCCGCTTGTTTACCGTTATATTTCTGCCTGCTCTTCCTCCCTTCACCTATAATATTTTTTTGCATGCATAATAATGGGATCCAAACAGGATTCATTGCCTCCAATGGGCGGAGATCAAACTTTGAACGCCATGTTCGGCCACACCAATCCATCCTCCCCGCGCCTCGGGATTGATCCAATTGTCCGCCTGCCAATCACAATGGGCGCTGCATTTGTTGCTGGCATGCTTTTGGGAGCTGGACATGGCAGCACAAGAGCGGCATTTCGATACCGTGCTGAAAACGCCCACCGACTACCAACTACAACCATGGGTTGGTACCATTATCACAGAAGCAAGAACTACAAATCTCTGGTTGGTGGTGTGAAAGATGGAATGAAAATGGGGATGAAGCTTGGAGCTGGCGCTTTTACTTTCTGTCTATTTGAGGAGACAGTCGACCATGCACGTCATGGCCGGCAGGATTTTCTTTCCACCGTGACCGCAGGTTTAACCTTCTCTGGTTTTTATAGTCTGCTTGGTATGTTTTCATTTTGCATTCCACGTATCACCTAGCGATATATCTTTTTTTTTTTGAATTCTCAATGCTGATCAGCGATACGTATAGCTCGCCATGACGTATATACTGCCGCACGAACAGCAAAACTTGGTTTGAAGTTGAGCCTTGTTTATGGCCTGGCCCAAGACGCTCTGGCAACAATGAAAGGGAATCGACCTGGCTATATCGATTTCGTATACCAGAAATTTCGTCCAGAAAATGGAGAGATTGATACCATTTAGCTTTGGTTATCAGGCTATTCCTTTGCGTTTGCGACTCTTTCCTGGACGAATATATGAAGCTACAGCTGCCGCCCACCGCCCAACGTATATAAAACCTGGAAACTCTTCTCCACTTGTGGTCATGGTGACTTCATTTCACACGACCATATGGACGGCTATATGTATTGCTCCAAACCTGAAATTTTTCCGCTCGATCAACTCGATACCGGCGGTCAGTCACTGCAGCCTACTCCATCATCCTACAACCCAGGATGTTACACCATTATGCGGCCATTACTTCAAGACTATTTCCTACTGGAAGAGCTTCGCCAAATCACCCTGAGCAGACCATGGCAGTTTAAGCGGCAGGATATGCTTGTCTTTCTGTAAATCACACCCCAGGCTCCAGCGGTAAAGGCAAAGGACAGCACGCGGCCAATTGCACCGACCTTCCTGGACTCAACCTTCGTGACAGTTCTCTAGTCCCAGGACAACAAATTTACTATGCCACTAATCTCCTGTCAGGAAAATCACCGACGTGGCTAACGAACTACTCGAACTGCTATCGATCCCACTCACAGGAGAGTGCCACCAATGGGTCCGAGGAGGCCGGTTAACCTCGAAAATGGTTCCTACCATGAGCATGAAAGACACATCCCTCATAGATTCCAAATTCCCCCCCCCCCCCGAAATTTGGGCTAGGCCTGTCCTCTGTGATGGCCAGGGCATTGATAAGCTTAATTCGCCGCACTCAAACCCACGACCGCGCTCAACCCTACGCAGAATTCCTGCCGTGGTTATGCCATTTTCGAGGTTTGAACCATCGAGCTGTTATGCGCTATAGGAGAGAAACTCACCAGATCGAGATGGTGAATGGTTGGCCCTCTTCTCCGTAACTTTCTCCAGGAGCTAGCAAGACATAGCCTAGACAAAACCACTGGTTATTTCCTGGTAGCTAGTTCGGCTCTAGCTACAGTGCCACACAAAGTTGTATGTTGATTGCGAATGTTCAATGGACTCCCTACCCACGGTAGACTTTTTATTTAATGCCCGCCTCTGAGCTACCTGATTATTTCCATTGTCTTTATTTCTAATTTACCTTTGCGTTGATTTCTCTGCAAAATTTGCAGTCTCTTAATTGAAGTTCTAATTCCGTACAAACCTGTAACAAGCTCAGAATTCCAGCAACATGTCTTGTCACAGTCGGCAGTCGGCCTAAAAAAATAAGATAAAGGTATATTTAGGATAGATATTTACAGATTCCAACCGCTTCAGAAACTTTCTTGGGCGCAACCCGCTATTAACCCGGCAAAACTAGAAGCGTTTCTTCCTAGTAACCAAGCGGGCCCACAAAAGCAGAGTATTATATGGCTGTATAACTGCATACATGAAGAGGAAATTCTGTCTGGGAAGAAGATATTAGAAATATGTACAGATCTATTTAAACTAATTCATGACAACCGGTGAGCAACCTGACTTATAGCTATCAAGAAGCGCAACGACATCCCACCGACCGTTCTTGGCCGCCACTCAATCCAGACTCGTCCTTACTTTCAACATCAACCTGTCCCGTGGCCGGCAGCAGCTCAACAATCCCTATATAGCCATGACTAGCAGCCCGAAAGAGTGGTATCTATCCATAAGTTTCTTTACAGTCAATATCAACCTGGCTAGTGGCCAGTAGCAGCTCGACAACCCCTCTTGGCCATTATTAGCGGCCCATAATAATGATGTCCACCCAGTCTGATTTTGAAAGTTAACATCAACCTGTCCAGTGGTCAACAGCAGATCGACAACCTCTTACGACCAGAATTGGCTGCCCATAATAGCGGCGTCCACCCATGCCGATCCGTACGCTCCACATCAACTTAGCCAGTAGCTAGGAGCATCTTAACAACCTCCGTAAAGCCATAATTAGCAGCCCACGATAGTGGTGTCTTCCCATCGCTATCTTGTATGTTAACATCAACCTGGCCAGTACCGAGCAGCAACTCGAAAACATTTGTACGATCACTGCAGGCAGCTAGCGAAAGCGGTACCCACCCATCGGTATCCTTTTAGTTAACATCGTCCCCGTTGTTTGTAACGTAAATTATCGAACCGCAAGAGGAAGATATATCCGTACAGTCCTCCAGGCTTTGGCTTGATAGCACTGTGCCTGTTTTCCAGAGCGCGAATGTGCCTGCTATTTCCTTTCGCTTGAAAGGGCGATGGGCAACCATGTTGAACAGCAGAAACCGAGCATCTTGCCTGTCCTCTTCTCGAATGGCTCTTTTCAAAATCGTGGCATATGTTTCGTCAAGCCCCTTGGGAAGATCCTTGAGTTTGTCCGGCCAAGATGGTTTCGCACTAGTTTTAGCTCGCTGAGCATGAGAGATACCCAGAGGAATGTTCCTCCAGCACGAGCCGCTAGAGCTTGTTTGACACCGTCTTTCAATCCTTTGCTGTAGTGTCTCCTTTGTGCCAGTTCTTCTACCTCTACGTCAATATAGGCAGAGAGATCGGCATTGACGTTGCTCGAGTCCATTCTCAAACCGGTCTGAGCATCATCGCTATGCCGAGGTCATATTCAATGTCAGGTATATCAGGTCGGCAGGTTATGATAAATGTGAATTTTTCTCGCGACAGTTGCGGTGCGTGAAGAAGCTCCCTTAAAGCAACTAGCAGAAGTGTGCGGGTGGATCTCTCACACTCGTCCGGCGCATCAATAAGAATAAAGACTTCGCCAGCCTGATCATCTCGGAGCATGTCTTGAAATACTCGCCAGGGACTCGAAAAGTTGTCAAACAGGACCTCGAATATAGCTATCACTGTGTTGCTCAACATCTGAGTAGAGGTGACGGAAAAGCGCATTACTTTGCAGTAGCAGCTGTCAGATGAGGCTTCGAAGCATTGCAGCTGGAGTCCTCCTGTCTTGACCTTTGTCGTCATAGAAAAAGTAGGCAAATATCGTTTCAGAGGATTTCTCAACCTTTCCCTTGAGGACTTCGGCGAGAAAGGTGGACATCATCGTCTTTCCAATTCCTGGGGAGCCAAGGATGCGAAGAAGCTGTGAATTATCGTTGGTCACCCATGCAGAGAATTCCCCCCGCTTCAAAGTCCATTCGCAAGTATGCCCGGCTCTTTTCCCTTTTTGACTTTTTTATGTTGGAAAGATATCCCAGGGATTTGTCACCCCCATTTGCTGTAGACATGTTCGGATATAGCCTGATGTAGTGCTCTGGTCCATTGGAATAATTTTAGGGTTACGACGCCGCTCGAGCATATTTTCAGAACCTCTGGCTATTCGATCTATGCAAGGGTATATAAGCTGAAAAGATGGATCATTGTGACCGTAGAACTTGTTGGTCTTAAAATGGTCCGCTTCCAGGCAAATCTTTTGATGGCCATCAATACAAGCGCTCGTCTCAGGAACGACCTTGATGGAATATTAGGAGAACGATTTTTAGGAGAGTGGGAAAAGAGCGAACTAGACCGCACCAGTACTTGAGGGGGATGGCCTTGCCTATGATTCCCATTCTGGTCGAGTAGTCTGTGAGGCGCTTTTCGTAAAAACAAACGACAGGCACTGATTCGACAAAAAGCCAGCGGGTAAAGTCATAAAGACGATCTATCAACGTATTTGACTGTAACTCCAAGTCTTTCAGCAGTCTATCCTCAGTGACAAACCCGGGAGGAGCGAGAGATGTAACCAAGCTACCCCATGTTGCTACTGACCTGCCTCGGTGTGGTGTTCCCATAAATACAACACCGACCATGGATTCGGCGATATTGTTGTATTCTGATTTTGATTGAGAAGCGGACACGATAACCTAGTGACCAATTCCTCAGAGGAGCAAACGACCAAACGGTTCCGTAGAAGCAACAAGCTTGTTCAATGATGTTGCCCCCAAAGCTATAGCCAATGAAGATCAGCGGTCTAGCGGCGTCCTTGTAAATCGTTAATAACCTTCTGTTGGCAACTATCCGCATTTCAAAAAACCGCGGCTTGCTGTGTGTTTTATGTACAGTACCTTGCGCTCACTCCGAAGCCTCTCCAACAGTTTATCGGAAATGCTAGACAGCTTCTGCTGAGGGGCATTAAAATACCAGTCTGAATCATAGTTAAAGGCCATTACGCGGGAAGGCAACTTTTGAGGTAGCAACTGTTTCAACCAGTTGAACTTCTCCTTAGGGTACTGGTACCCCTGGGCGCCAGGAGGATTGTTCTTTGGGAGCCACATCCAAGCATACTTTGGGTTAGCCCCAGGGCCATGTACTGTTACAATGCTGAGGCGAGATCAGACATATGAACAGGCCCGAATAGATACGTGCTGGGACATACTCGATGCTTGCCTTGTCGTTGTTATGCAATTGTGGAGCCTGCTTTAGTTGAAGTGTAATCGCCTCCTGTCCTGTCCTGTCCTGATCTTCATTTCTCCTTTCAACTACGTCGCTCTGATCTGCGTCTCCGGGGGATTTCTGCGCCTCCTCTGCCGAGACGTCAGGCTCATTATCCAGTTGTAGTCGCTGAGATGACGGGCGAAAAAGGTGATGGGAGACATGTGAGATCCATGTGGAGAATGAAGGTACGCAAATAAATACGAGACATGTGCCACACACGAAGATGTTCCGAATTACCCGGCGCGTGGTAAGTAAACTGGTGATATCTGAGAGGTTGAAGGAGAAGCCAACACGGTGGTCCGTCAGCCAGCCAAACCACAAGGGTTAATAGAAGTCTTGTGGGTTGTTTGACCCGTGATGAGATAGCGGCCTCGGCCAGGTCAGAAGACATTTGGAAAAGGGGCCTGCACTGAATTAAATACTAGTCAACTATGGGATGACCAGCATTCTTATGGATCATTTTCTGCTTCGGCTTGTCAACCTAGCGAGGTTTAACGAGTTAACCTAACTAGTAACCATGCAACTATTTATTGATACTGACTACTATTTACCATAAGTTAACTAAGGCTCCATCCATCACATTAAATTGGTGCTGATCAGTGTCTTGGCCTCGCATATGCGGTCTTATTTACTACTTACCTTCAACAACCAATCAATCTTTTCGCTCTTAGCCTCATCTCGGCTCCTGGTAGCATGACCTGGGGAAGAATGGAATATATTTGCTGAAAATATCCCAGACAGCCCTGTACTCGGACACCACAGACTTATCACAGTTATAGGTATTCAAACAATTACAGTGCTTCAATTGCTGAAACGGCAAAGGCACTACTATGGAACGGCAACACAGTCAGGTATGTGAAATGATTACTAAAGTAGAATTTGTTTAATCGCACCTGGCAAGGAGGACTGACATTTTTAAGTAGACACCTCCATTCTCGATCCAGCTTTTGGGAGCCGGAGTGGACGACGCTACCAAGACACCCCACCATGGAATTGACCGGCTCTGGGCTGTCTTCCCTGCCTCCTACCGCACAGGAACTGATGACCTTGTTGCGCCGAGCTATGATTATATGGCCTGCATCGAAAAGGAACTTGATTTGCGTAGGTTAAATAAAATTTTCCAATGGTTGTGGGCGGTGGGTCGACCGATGCCATCCCGGCCTCTTCACCACCAGCTCCTGCTCGGTCGCGAAATCTTTATCACAGAACAGATGGACATGCATCTCGTCTGGACGCAGGGCCGAGTATACCTCAAACCCATACCACGCTTTTTACTTGAACCACTTTTCTGGACTGAATATCTGTCCTGCCGAGAAGGCTGCAAATGTTTTCATCATGGGGGTGAAATTGGCTCAGCAGAAATCGCCAGGGAATGTCCACATCGAAAACTGCGGAAAACTGCTCTCGGATTCTTGTATTCATATGCCGCACTGATCTCTCATGAGAGTGACTTTTACATTGCAAAGGAAAAATGCCTGCTCCCAGCGGAGGAAAAGGGTTTAACATGGCAAGGGTGGAGAACCTTTGTTGAACAACTGGACACGGGACACATCTACCCGCACGTCAATCCGCGATTCATATACGGAGAGCTTCGTCTGAGCCGTCTGGATAAAATATACCTTTTCACCCAGCGCCCGTTCCTGGCCGGCTACACGAGACACTGGCAGGAATACAAGGCCTTCTTTCAGGACAACTTCACGTGGTTGGCATCCGCAACAGTATATGTTGCCATTGTCCTAACTGCCATGCAAGTCGGGCTGGAGACAAAGGCTCTGGCTAATAACGCTGCGTTCCACTCGGCATCATATGGGTTCACTGTGTTTTCGATTTTGGGCCCTCTAGCTGCCACAGTGTCTATCTTTATTGCATTTTTCTATTTATTTGTGAACAATCTGGTGGTAGCTCTGGCTTATGAGAAGAAAAGGTTCCATCATATCAAGGTTAATTCGGGGAGGCCATAGGCAGTGTTATGGTACTAGTGGTGGCAAATTTTTAATATGCTTTGGTTCCACTGGGAGAACAAAACACCCAAGGGCTAATTAAAACTAGAAGTATTGGGGTATGCCATGACCAGACATCGAGAGAAGAGAGAAGCTCAGGGGTGATGTATCTCAGTTTTGTGATATCAGATCTCTGTATCTGAGGGAAGTATCAGTGGATCATACGCCTGTACTCCGTATGATAGATAAGTAAGTACTATTCGTACTAGTTTGTGGAAATTGTTAGTAAAGTTTTGCGAAAGTTGGACCACAGTCTGGGTGCTAACGAGCGCTCAGTTCCATACACAATCGAGTAAGTGTTCCGTAGGTCCCTCGGTATATCTCTGGGAGGCATAAGAGAGCACCCTGCATGACTTTGATAGCGGTTGAAGAGAGGGAGGTGCGTGTGCATTACTGCAGGCGGCGTGTGTGTATACAACTAACTTAGCTCAGCTGTCAGAGTTCCCCGCGAAAATGGGCGCCAAGCCTCCAGCTCCTTCGGCATCTCCACCAATCCACCAGAGGCTGCTGCCATAACTCGAAAGCCCTCCGCCACGCTCATGTCCTATCTCCTCATGACCGTTCCTTTTTGGTTCTCTTCTGCTCTGCATCACATCTGCTGGTTATTAGGCTTATATTGAAATTATACGCTTGGAGTTTCAACTGGTGGATGTGTCTGTTTACTTTTCAAAGTCTCTCTCCACGGCTTCTAATATTGATTCTCTGCATCTTCTCTCCCGCCCAAGCTCAACGCATTATTCTCCATTGCATCTTGATACCATTATGGCTTAGAGCTCTGAACAGACCTGGACTCGATCCTATATATACTCGCCCAGGTAGGCACTGCTAGCGAAGTTATTTGGCAGCATTATGCATGGTTTAATTTTAAATTTGTTGTGCTAATCGTTTTAGGAGCTTTTGCGCAGGAATAATATTATTTTACCATTGGTTAATTTGCCCACCACTTTTTCGTCCTCTCGCTCTTGATAAAATCGAACACCGAAAAAAAGGGAAAGGAAAGGAAAGGAAAAGGAAAAGGAAAAGGAAAGAAGCACATAGAAAGGAAAGGTAGCTCGCAAAAGATTGTGGAACCACCATAATGTCTTCTGCTCTTGTATAACCAACCCCGCGAACAAAATTCTCAAGTCGGGTTGACTATACCAGAAACGATGAGAAGGCATAACAGAGGGAGCGGCGGGCCGGCCGTTGTAGGCAAATCCGCCGCTCTGGCCTCTGATCCGATGTCTCTAATCCGAACTTTCAATTCAGAAACAAATCCATCTCGGCCTGTGCGCCCTTCTCCCCTTGCTTCGTCGCAAATACAAGGCATGCCTCTCGACCTCATCGACCGATTACGTTCTTTTCCTCTATTTCAGTCAACACCAGAATCATTCCTTGCCGAAATCGGCCTGCACCTGCGTCCGCAACTAAACTCCGCGAACGATTACATCCTAACAGAGGGCGATGAGGCAAAAGCAATGTATTGGCTGGTTCGTGGCGCGGTTGCTGTCACATCTCGAGATGGCGAAAGTGTGTATGCGGAGCTGAAGCCTGGTGCCTTCTTTGGCGAAATTGGGGTACTAATGGACCGCCCACGCACGGCAACAATAATTGCTCGCACCCGGTGCTTACTCGTCGTGTTGACGAAGGAGAATTTTAAGAAGATTCTACCCGCTTTCCCGGAGGTAGAAAGGACTATCAGAGAGGAAGCTGAGGAACGGTTATTGATCTTGGAAAGGAAGAAAAGGGAACCGCAAATGCAAGCCGACCCCCTTGGAGCCCATAAACGGGTTACAAAGAGAGTTCGCGATGCTTTTACTGGAAACTTTAGTTTTGACGATGAGGATGGCCATGGTTCGCACAGCATCAGTAAAAGACGCAAATCTCCTAGCCCCGGCTTAGCTGAGCATTCGACTTCAAGTGCCTTGGCTAATGGACTTGTTAATGTTCGATTACTTTTGAAAGAACTGCCATTATTCGCTGGGCTCCCGTCGAATATTCTCCATTTTCTTGGTCTCAATGCGCAACCACGAACTTATCCACCATTTACAGATATAATCCGACAGGACTCGCAGGGACGCGAAATATATTTCATCGTACGAGGCGAGGTGGAGGTTCTAGATGAACGCCCAGATGGGCGTGGGGCGCGCCGAGGCACAGACGCTGAGGGTCAGCGTGAGGTCCAGGTAAAAGCTCGACTAAAGTCTGGACAATATTTCGGGGAAGTCGTGAGCCTATCACTAGCTCCAAGCAGAACTGCCACCGTCCGCACGGTCACGTCTGTCGAATGCTTAATGATAAGTGGTGAAGTGCTGGCAGAATTTTGGGACAGATGTCCTACACATATCCGAGAACAGGTGGAAAACACAGCTAGGAAACGATTGGTCCCTGCAACGGATGGCGACGTCGAGATGGAGGATGTTGCTGCTGATGCCGTGCCGCCCATGAATGCACTTGTAATTAACGAGAATTTCCACGGGTCTGGTAGGAGGCAGTCAATGCCTCTTCTTACACTCACAGAGACAGAACTCGACAGTCTCCACAAACCATCACGGATTGAGGATCGACCTATACTGAAACCCTCCGACCCTGACCCCTTTCTAAATATCGGTTTGGATAATGTGCGTTCTAGGTCACGACGTGGTTCTCTTGCGCCAATCGTGCCTGAAGGGTCTTCCTCTCCTCAAGATCAACAACAGCAGCCTCTAGTGAGACCTCGGTCTGGGGCAGCATCACCATCCAAACCAACGGTTTTTGGCTTTCCTAGCTCTGCTTTATCTCCCGAGGAGTCAACCACCCCACATTGTGCTAGCAAGCCATTGAGTAAATGTCGGCTTAACGATGATATCCTCCTCACCATATTCCAGCATCTTGAACTTCACCACCTCCTCAAAATCCGGGCCATCTCACGTCATTGGGCTAATATCCTTACCAAATCACCCCTGCTTCTTCACTTCTTAGATCTTAGTCACTACAACCGGAAGCTTACAGATGAAATCCTCTCGAATATCATTTGTCCCTTTGTCGGCGACAGACCTCGCTTCATCAACATGAATAATTGCTTTCATATCACTGATGAGGGATTCAGGATATTAGCAAATACGTGCGGTGCAAATCTTAGATCTCTGAAAATGAAGAGTGTATGGGATGTAACGGCCCCCGCGATTTTAGATATTGCCAATAAAGCGAAATATCTTCGAGAAATTGATCTCAGTAACTGCCGGAAAGTCAGCGACACCCTTTTAGCTAGGATTGTTGGGTGGACCGTACCCAATCCGCCGCTTGGACAGCAGTATATCAATGGAAATGTCGTCCAACATGCTACATGGACAGGGAAAGGATTCGTCCAGAATACCACCGTGCAAGCTGCCCCGGCCGGCGTAACAGTCGTCGGTTGCCCGTACCTTAAACGACTCGCTCTCTCATACTGCAAGCATGTTACTGATAATTCCATGCTCCACATAGCGTCCTATGCTGCACCACGGCTCGAAGAAGTCGACCTGACAAGATGTACCACGATAACTGACAAAGGCTTTCAGTTCTGGGGAAATACGCAGTTCCTTCGGCTGCGGAAGCTGTGCTTAGCGGACTGCACCTACCTAACCGATAATGCTATCGTTTACTTGACAAATGCTGCGAAGGGGTTACAAGAACTTGACTTGGTAAGTTTCACTCAAGAATTCACTCACTTCATTCTGTAGCTCATCCATAGGTCACTTCTATATTTGGAATACTAACCACATAGCAGTCCTTCTGCTGTGCTCTTTCTGATACCGCCACAGAAGTGATAGCCCTGGGCTGCCCACAATTGACTCACCTCAACTTATCTTTCTGCGGCTCAGCGGTCTCGGATCCCTCCCTCCGTTCTATCGGCCTGCATCTTCTACTTCTGCAAGAACTGTCGGTCCGCGGATGCGTTCGAGTTACGGCCACGGGCGTCGAATCTGTCATAGATGGATGTAACTTACTTCGTGTTTTTGATGTCAGCCAGTGTAAAAACTTAACGCCGTGGCTGGAGTATGGTTTGCATAGGAAGTATGGCGATAAGATACGGTATGAGACTGTTTCGCAGAATGGGAAACTGGTTCGATGACCGGGCACAATGGCGTACGGCCAAGTCGTGTCTTCTTCTCCCTACACGGCACTTCGTTCTCCCTCCGTTCTTCCGTTCTTTTCTTTTTTTTTATATATATCCACCATCTTTTTCATTCATCTTCCTCTCTATTTCGGGAGGATATTTAACTTTATTCTTGGCGATCTTATTCCCAACTGCTTTTCGCATTTACGATCCGGGCATACAGGAACCGATGCGAGACCAATTATTCCCTTTTGACTTTAAACACGGAATGCCCTAACTGCATTTTTGGATTCAAATTTGGTTTTACTCCACATTTGGTCCCCCTTTCTTCCCCTTAGCTTTGATTTATGACCGACATGATATCCGCATCACCTGCCTCACCGCCTCCTTTGCCTCGCTTTTTCTATGTTATTGTCTTGGTTGATCTACTGCGTGCACTACTCCGGCTGGCATCCGGGCCATCCGTCGAGGATATGTGTTTTTAGCGACATTGTATCGTGCAATAGAGGTTGGTTGGTACTAGCGCTTCAAAGTCCCATCCCTGGCGTTTAATAGAGGACGGACGGATCGCTGGTGATCACGATATCTGCTCTCTGGATTTATTTTACCATGTTTCGTGAGCTATACTCCAGGCCTTTTATTTCAATTTTTTTTACTTCGTTTTATTTTCATTCTTTTTTTTTTTTTTTTTTTTTTTTGGACAGGAATAAAAACCGACATGTTGCCCAACTGGAACCCAATCCTTTTTGATGACAAAATGTGGCTGGCTTATCATGAGCGCAATGCATGAAACAATGGCCACGACCCTTACTAACTCAATTTTTTCTACACTTTTAGTTTACGTTTTCTTCGCCATCTCAAAGTCATTGTGTATCTTTTTTTTTTTTTTTACCTTCCATCGCGCTCCATTGTGGCTTGAAGCTCCCAAAGAGTTATCAT
>LGRN01000435.1:2999-23371 GCA_001883825.1 Emergomyces pasteurianus Ep9510
AAAAAAAAAAAAAAAAAAAAAAAAAGGTTAGAGGAATACAACCTTGGCAAGGTAGCGTAGTGACTACTCCGTACTCTGTACAGTTTACGTCCCTTGGGAGAAAGTTGCAGTGGGCCAAGGGCTTTAATACAGGGAGGTTCTCGTGGTCACGGGTCACATTCACGTGGGCTGTACTCCGTAACTTTCATCTGTTCATGCAGCTAAGACACTTGTTGGGCTCGTTATCTGTTCCAACTTGGTGAATGTGATTGGGGCGGAGGGTGTTGGCGGTAAAGGGGGGTTGAAGGGGGGCGTATTTTATGCCTGCCTCTACAACTTTTCTACAATGGTCATGTTTAAATGAGGAGCATTTTACTCCATAGGCTTGCTGGAATTCAATCCGCATACATATATATACTCCATATATCTGACCTTGTCTCAAATGCCCTTGGTCCCCTCCACTGCCCAGTACGCTATGCCTGTACGGAGTACTGTGTTGCATATGCACATGCATAAAATAATGCATAGCATGGCGTCGCATGGCAAGCCTTTGTTTATCTAGGCGGGCAGTGTGTTTCTTTTTATTTTTGAGGCTACAGGTTTACCTGTGCAAGGCCAACAAACAATTACCCCAAAAAACATGCCATGCCGTGGTATATTAATGCAGATCTTTAGTTACTACTTGTATAGACTTCCAGAAGGGTATCGCATCTGCACGCATGCATGTCCTGGCCGTCCCCTGAGAGCTACTAAGTTTAACAAACGACATCACACCACATCAATTACCATTTTTTTTTAAAAAAAAAATTCTGACATAAAAATAAAACAAAAAGTGAAAAGTAAACCCTTTGAAGCCTGTTTCATAATCCCGTTGTTGGGAGAACTGCTGTTCGGCGTTTACTAATAATCCATAGAATGAAACAAGATGGTCTGTTGTCCGGAGTGAAAATGAGGGCGGCCTGACGGACCGACGGACTCTCCTTTGCCCGACGAACGGGTTAACAAGCTTGATATGATTGGACTATCAATACTTGGCAGCAATTGGATACTCTATAAGTATGCATACGGAGTAAGCTGGCAAAATTACCCACAACCGTCAAAATGGGCCTCATAAACCGCCTACGGGGGCTAAAATACGGCTGTATATACTAGTACCGGAAGTCATGGAGCCGACATAGGGTGAGGACTGATGGAGAGTCTACGGAGTACTCCGTACTATTATCAATTTTCAAGCCGGGAGTCACGACAGCGGACACGGCCCATAAGTCAGTCCGCTGTACGGAGTACTCCGTATGCTCTAACGAACTGTGATCCCTGGCGAGTGGGGGTTGGCCTTTCTTTTGTAAAGTTGCCAGGGGCTTTCGGCGAAGGCTCCCACATTTCCAAAACTGGCAGCGGTAGTCGGAAGATTATGCGGCTCCCGTTCGAAGAATAGTAGGCTTCGATTAATCGCAACAGGTCAAATCCAGTTGATGGAAGTTACGGACATAATAATGTCCTGTACCCACTGTACCCTGCTACTGTTATCAGTTGAGCGAGACGCTACAATTTCTACCTTACAATTTCTGGGGGACCCGGTAACCAGTGGCCGAGATGTTCGGCCGAGATGTTCAGATAGAGAAGCTTTTTTGATGTCGCTCGAAGCTGAGTGTTTGGCTAGTAGTACGTGCTCCGTACTTACCTTAACTAAAGTTTAGTTGTGGTGCTTAGCTGTCTAGTTACGTCATGCTGGCTACCTGGGCACAAGGCGGAAGGATAAAAGGCAGGCTCATAAACCACCATACCATGTCCCAGCATTCGGCAACAAGAAGGAAAAAAGAAGGAAAATTCTTGAAAGAGAAACAGTTTTCAGACCAGCTCTGATTTCAACCAACGTCAACGATGACAACCAACATGACCTCTTGCCCAACGGCTTTCCGTGTCGCGCAAACCGTAGGCTTGACTGGTGCAGCTTGGCTTTCTGGTAAGCATCAACTCTTTTTGACGTTGGTCAACAGATATTGAGTACTACTTATGGATATCTATCCGTCTAAACAATTGCAAAAGGGCATCTTATCCCCAAGAGATGAAAATGAAACGAACTTACCATATATAGTACGCATAAGTAGTACCACTTAAGGCCAATACTAACAAAGCAGCATTCCAGGCAACATCGCCTCCTTCAGTTTAATCGTCGCTCCATCCTTCCTCACCTCTGCCCAGGAAAACAACCTGGCCCCCAGCACCCTCGCAAAGCTATGGAAAAACGTCTATCATCTGGGTGCAAGGCAGAACCCTCCCATCTCTCTATGCACTGCCCTATCATTCTTCTACCTGGCCTGGTCCGCCCGTTCCGGAACCACCCTGTTCCGCGAGACAGCCGAAAACACAGCGTCATTGTACTGCGCTGCCGGCGCGCTCGTGGTCGCTGTTGTCCCGTTCACCGTTCTCGCGATGACCAAGACGAACAGTGCCCTGCTCGAGAACGCGAAGTTGGTCGAGGCGGAACCGGCGACCGTCAAGGCGGGTGCAAGGGAGCAGACGGAACATCTTATTCGTCGGTGGATTAAGCTTAACGGGGTGCGAAGCTTGTTTCCGTTAACTGCTGCTCTGGTGGGTATGTATGCCGCTTTGAGATAGGCGGTGCTGGCATTTTTTATTCTTGAATTGACGGATTTTTCGGAGGGAGCCGCCCGCGGTGAGTGGGGGGGTATAGCGGGACGGTTTGGTTTCGCTCTTTTTAAATATGCATGACGGATTATTACCGTTAAGTTCTAGTTTTTGTGTTTGTTTGGCGTTCTCTGCTCATTTTTTTATTATGGAAACGAAAAAGGAAGAAGGCGGACTTACTAAAAAAAAATTTAAAAAATCAGTATGCGTTGTATATTAAACTGGGGAACGAAAATTGTTGTTTGGTATGTTGGACGCGATTTTAACCACGTCAAGAATGATATCAATTTCGATTGCAAAAGCAAACTTGCGCAACAAGACTCTGCACCTGAGTATCATTTGCTAAGAAATTCATAGTTTGAAAGAGGAAACAACGTTTCCCTGCCACCATTACCCGATCCACTGTGGTTGGAGTATTGGAAAGAATATATTCTGGAAGGGCTGAAGACAAGCTCAAGGAGAGCAACAGATGATGGAAAATTTGGCCCGGAAGGGGGGGGGGAAGAAAATTGGGCAATACATGGCCTGATTTTTGCGTTATGCAGTCCAGTATGCAGTCCAGGTGGCAATTATCTGCGCTGTGAAGGTACTTAGGAAGTTAGCAGTGTGAATCATCTACACTCCATTGTCACCCTCGCTTGAGATACTGTCAGAATGAGAATGATATTAACATTATTCTGGCTGTTTCAGATTAGAAGATGGAGTGGGCAAAGATATCCATGGAGAATAAAATCTTTAGCATGAGAAAGGTATGTCATAAGCTTTTGTTTTGCAGCACTGCGAATGCCGCTGCATGTTTAGTGGAGAATTTAAATGCTACATTATAGCTTTGAAATATAGCGGATTATGTTAATCCATTAACCAGGCGTATGTGTACTTTCTCATTCCTGAAATCTGCCATGTTTTATTTTCCTGTGTCAATGTCATGGAAAATAAGAAAAGAACGTCAAAGTCTCACATACCCGCTATACGGTATTGACGATGGGCATGGACAAGATGGATAAGGAACGATAGTTGTGGCCAGCGTTATTCATGGTCAACAATGATACTGTTGGCATAATAGAAATATGTGTGCTGCCTGCCTCCAGGTGGAGGAGTATGAGTTGTAAGGGAGAGCATTTGATTTCATGGAGTTCAAACACCTGGCTTATGCCCGGAGAAGAAAATGAGGACTCAACGGCTTCAGCTTAACCAGGGGCTTCCTTTTGGACCACAATATTAGCGGCTTGATACTGCTCAGATTGTAGAGGATCGCGTTCATCTCAAAACTGGACAGTACGGGGCCGATTCATCAGAGGAATCGGGAAGCAGGGAATGAGGTAGTCGGGCTGCCATAGACCCATTTATTGCCAGTACCAGCTTAAGTGCATAATTCGATTTCAGAAATTGCATCACCGAGTCGCCTTCTGGTAGCTTCACCTGGCACGCCGTGGAGAGAAAATGGGGAGAGGGGAAAAAGAGAGGAAGTGTCTTCCATCTGAGCGCAACGGAGGTTAATGGATGTACTGTATGTTCGTGCTTGTATGTACCGTACGGTACATTATCGCACTGGGGGGATATCAAATATCCAGCCCGTGAATAATAAATAAAATAAAATAAAATAACGATTCCGTGATCCAAAAGAAGCGCTGAGGCAAGCATGGCGGTGGTCACAACTAGCATTAACTGGCAGGGATATTCGGGCGTGTATCTACACTGCTCTCCAAGCCTGTCCTGCAAGGCACTTCAATATTCTGCAAATTGGAGAGTACAATAATTCAAAAACCATGCCAAAGCTGTACTGCGTACTGCGTAGTTGAGAGTGGGGATATTTGTCCACTGTTGAACCAGGCAATGGGCGTTGCGAGATATAGAAGTAACTTAGTTAAGGTTTAACTAGTAAGTTAACTAACCACGGGGGCACTAACTACGCAACCACTAAAAATAAAAACCATCATAACGGTTGATGTTCGACAGTCCAGCAGCCCCAGTACCAGTCCCCAGTCACCAAGCTGTCCCAGGCATAATCCGCATGGTTGGGCCAGTAACAGCCAAAAAAAAAAAAAAAAAAAAAAAAAAAAAAAAGATATTCATGCATGTATACGGAGTAATCTGCGATGCTTCTTCAGCAACCACCCAGGACCTTTTTTCATCACCTCCTGGTACGATTCTGGGGTCGCCTAACAGGTTTTGTGACTCGTCACTTCTCGTACTTTTTACTCCGTACAACCTCCACCATCCACACAGGCAGCCACATTTTGGCCTGTACAATGGCAATATGTACGGAGTACTTGTGTTGTACATACATACATGATCCTTCAGCGATGTACGGAGTGCTCCGTAGCTCGAAACACCTGCAGAACCACCTCGTTGCCACACACGGGAGCGAGATAGAGACAGCAACGTTTGAAGGCATTGATTCTTTTCGTCAACCCTTGCCTACGGAAGCTAAACGCTATGAGTTCCCAAGCCACTAGCTTCAACACGCTAACAATTTCTTGACAATTTCGACATATTTGATGTGGAAATGAAAAATGTGCCCATGCAAATTCATGCCCTGACATCAAAATTTGGCATGCCGACGGACCTGCCTGACGGTGACTACAGTACCAACTTGCATATGCATCTGATTGCTGCGCTGCAAAATAATCAACCCATTGTCTTCTTCTTGCTCACATCCTTCAACCGTTGGGCGTTTTACCCGAACTACCAGTCCACCGCCTTGGTCCGGGATACATTTCTGCATTATGATGGGCTTTTCCCCTCGAGCCGCCCCCGAGGCTTGCGCTTGCTGATCAAGCCTTTGATCCATTCTCGTTGGCCAATCTTAGTTTCTGCAGAATCCGCACTGGGAGACTTTCTTTCTGGGCGATGGCTGCGTCGAACTACCAGCGCCAGTGCCTTAACCAGCCACGTTGTTCTCTAATATTTCTTTTTCTTTTTTTCTTTTTTTTTTCTTTTTGCCCTCAATATATTTCTCTATTACTCCGTAATCTTCCCCTGAATTGGTGTTGCCTAGTAGGGTTTTCAATTATCGCAGGCGGATATTTTGTGCGGAGTACTCTCAGAAATATCTGTCGCGGCGGCTTCCACAACCCATGTAAAACCTTGTCCAAAAAGGTGGGCAAGCAAAAGAAAGGTGGTCCGATGTTTGCGGCACCGCACAGTACATTTATTAGACAGCTCATATGCAGTGCATCCGGATGGGGCACAGCAGCGCCAGCAGATGAATCTTGGCTGACTGGGGCCATCCCAGAAGATCGTCCCACCAAAAAAAATATACTAGATCATCGGCCGATTGATCTCAGATCGCTTTTCATCCCATTATTTTTTAAGCCCACATTTCAGGGTTCCAGAACAGCATATTCTTGATGGACCAGCGGTACGACCCCGGCCTAAGAAATGGATACCTGTGTTCATTATTTATTACTGTGAGAGGCTGACCGTGGCCACCTCCCTCCTCTTGAGCTCGCTTACTGGTCGCTGCTGTTGCCGAACCTGTCTGGGTGTTTGGGAAGTTGGAGCTTCGATGTATGTCCGTCAAATCACAGGCTATCAAACTTTAACTATCACTCGATTTACTTCCGTATTTGCTAAAACTATTCCGTACTTGGCCGATAATGGCAGTTCTTTGTTTTGTTTCTAACTCCAAGGAAAAAGCAAATAAATAGGCTAGGATCGGTCTGATCACCCACACTATGGGCCAAGGCTCAAAATAGACTGACAGGTTCTCTCTCCATCGGGAGGACTAGTTTTTTGGTCAAGAAGGGTTGACGAGTGCCTCTTTCAGCAACGCCGGGAAGCTTGTGAGCAAGCATGCTTTCTTTTTCTTTTCTTTTCTTCTTTTCATTTCTTTTCATTTTGGTGTTCAATCCGAATGTGTTCTTTTTGGCTCCTACATAACCAATGACAGGCCACATACTTGATGGTGGTATGCCCACTCCTCATTCGCCCCTGCTTCCGTTCCTGCCAGGCATCGGGAATTGGTAACGCTGCGAAAGCCTCCGCACCTAATGGAATTGTACGGATTATGAATGGGGCAGCAAAACGGATCCTCCGAATGATATGTGTCTGTGCATCCAATAAGGTATGATTGATGTGATACTGATATCTGCTCCATTGCCTAGTTCTATACGGAATACGGAGTATTTATTATTATTATATATTATTTCCTTCCACAGTACGGATTTCGGACATACCCTGTCAAACCATTTTTTAAGCACCAGCTACAACCGTTTGGCAGCCTCGAATGGTGATCACAAATATTGGGTCCGAAATAGTTATCGAATGTGTTGACTCTCGATGCACGAAAGAGGGTTTAAGGCAGGCCAGGGTTGCCTTATTTTTCGAATAACTTTCAGCTGGCTGTAATTCGACGATAGACGCACTGACTGCAGCCAATCATTCTACTGTTCCCACCCAATAGGCTTATTTGCAGTGGGTGTCCTGATCTCGAAGGCGAGGGCTATCTGCATTCCGCGAACCCACCGAGGGCAATACCCTCCTTGGATAGGATCGCCTTTTCGGCAGTACCGTTCTTTAAGTCCTTTTATATACATTTCGTGGGGTAGTTCCCACTTTCTGCAACCATTTCCTGACGTTTTGACAGACATTTTAAAAGCCTGCTCGTGCTCATTCACGTTCGAATCAATCAGCCTTGGCTCAATATTTCTCCCGTCATAGCACTCATTTATTTGTTACGCCGTCGTTCCCTTACTCCTGCCTCTCTGTCTGGGACTTACATCTTGCCCTGCTAGTTCCGACTTTCTCTTGTTCATGGACGTATTATATTTTCCCCACCCCCGTTTTACACGTTGAACTCGCTGGCCGAAGTGCATAATAACCGAATCCAGAATAAATATACACTCAGGACAGCCGAAATATTTATTCTTGAAGGGAAATCCTGCACGCTTTTTGCGGCCATTTATTGATATTCATTCACTGCTTTCGTCCTCTGATCTAGCAGGGTATAAAACGCTCGCCCACACTGTACACCCGACACCAAGGACTGGGGAACTGGCCTTCCTTACTACACTCCGAGCCTCCACTCTTAAAGAATCCTTCGTTATTGTATTTGAAAAAGAATTTAATATTTCTTTGCGGAAAACGCTGGATTCCTTTGATCCCGAATGAAAACCATGCCAACTTCACCAAGGCAGCGAGATAGCCGGAGGAATTCTCGGTCAACGGATGAAGAATATGTCGTATTTCTCCAAGGCGTAAGCTTTGCTGTTTTCCGCTTCCCAGAATCGTTGTCCATGTCAATTTCTCAAGAAAGAAATGTTGATTATTTGGTCCCTTTTGCATATAGATCCCGCCTCAATGTCGGTGGCAGGAACTGAAAGATCTTGTCCGCCAAACTGCTTTGCATATACGGCAGGCTGTAGTTTACGATGATTGCCACGGGCATCCTACTGGGCTTGGTCAAATAATAGTTAAAAATGAAGATGAAGCGTGGCGCACCTATAGTAAGTATTCTCCAATAGTTTCCATCAAGTGTGATTTTTCTGACCAACGCGATAGACAGACTGTCAACGAACGGGTGGAATGGCAATAGCTTGACGGTGACCCTATCACTCGCAAATGCGCCGACCAAACCCATTGCTGGGCCGACCAAAAGTCCATCCATAAGCCGAATTTCATATGCTAGTGGGGGATACTCTAGTCCTCCACGATGCCCACCCCTTGCCACCTCCCCGACAAGCACTATGGCCCCTGAGTAAGTTTGACTTTGGAATGCCAAGCTGCTTTTGGCCGCTGGCTTAAATAACACACGGGCTTACAAACAGGCACAGGAACTTCTCCCCCTCTCCAACTTATGCTACTTCGTCAGATTATGCACACTTTGTCACTCACTTAAACGCACCTGGCCACGCTCCCCTCGTTTCGCTTGGGACAGACTCGCTAGGCTACCAATTTCCACTGATCTACCCTAGTGAAATTTCTTTCCCAATGCAAACGCCAGTTCTGGGCCAGTTATTCGAACCCTCACCTGTTGCAATCCACAGATATCCCACATCAATGCGCATCCAGCCCCTTTACGAACTCCATAGTGCCAACATGCCTCGGCAAAACTGCAACGGCAACACTATTAACATATATCGTGAGAATTCAGGTGTGAATTACTCGTGCAGCATTTTCATTCAAAATCTTGCCGTCGACACTACCTGGCAAAATTTGAAGGACTATCTCCGGACAGCTGGTACTGTGGAGCGGTGTGATATTCGCGAAGATCGTAATGGGGGAGGTCGCCACCCACGGGCATATGCGACTGCAACATTTCGGACGAAGGAGGAGGCGCGAAGAGCGGTCACATTATTTGACAACTCATATTTCAAAGGGCTCAGGATTCGAGTTCGATTTGACCGAGATAATGGAGGAAGCAGTAATGGTGCGGTATTTTCACATTCTCGAACTGCAAGAAACAAAAACAGCATCAACGAGAATGGAAACGGAATTGCGGTAGAGGCCGGGGCGGCGAGTGGAAGCGGAAACGAGAACGAGGTGAACGCCGTGACAGCTCCCATATCGACAAATCTGGAGTCCCCCGCACTCTCTCCGAGATCTAGCGACGCTGATTCCCCGAAGAGAAGCGAACCGTTAGTAGTCAATGGGTCAAGGGTTGGACTGAAAGCTGGGAGATCTAGCAGCGAGAAAGTTGGCTGTGAAGGTATGTCTTGTGCTTCGTATCGTGCTTCTCTTCTCCAGGATATGTATCCATCCGTCTTCATGCATGCACGACCTAATCTCTCGCGGCGCATCTAGATGAACTTTCCCGGAGGACTCAGGAAATTCGGCTGTGAAACCAGCCAGTCAAATTATTGAAAACAGTGGATGACTGGCTTTTCCAGCGCTTTTGCTGTACGCAGAACAATGATAGGAAATATACGGACTTCCTTAGAATATTCGCTAGCTTACATCTAAATTGCGAAAAGGATCTCTAGCAAAATGAAAGACAAAACAGAGTGTTGAGTGATGATCAGCGCAGGCAGTTTTGTTGAGATGGAACAGAAAGCAATTGGCGGAGGATATACCCAAATTCTAATTCTATAACAATGAAAGTTATATCCTCCGGGATGAGGTCTACTTGAAATGATTTTTCTTATTATTCATTTCAAGCTAGTAGTTAGTGGAACAGAAATTTCTAACGAAACTGTCCTTTTCCCTACCGTCAACTTCCTTAAAGATCGCGTTTTTATTTTATTTTATTTATTTTTATTTATTTTATATTTATTTATTTATTTATTTATTTTTTAGTCAAGAATGGCGTGGACGGGTACCAATTTCTTTTCAGTGTTCCCCTCAGGTTCATCTTCTCCTTTCTGTTATTCATTAGCTGTCTGCTTTCCCAGTCCCTCAATTTTATAGCAAGCATAAGCAATCAAGTTGCCATAGTCCACAATTAAATCAAGAAATCACTTCTTTCTCTGATGCTACATTGATTAATGTCTGTGTATTGTCATTGATGTCAAAGGTAGAACAAACTAAATATTTACTTTTTCATTTTTGCATTGCTTTATTTGTCGCTCTCTAGCAGTGACACAATTTTAGCCTACTTTTACTGTTGCCATCCAAAACCACCTATCAGCATCCTGATTTGAAGCCTTATTACCTTTATCAACATCACACTCACCAATCCCATTTCTGGCCCTTTCCCTTCTATTACCTGGCCAAGTTTCGCAGGGCAGAAGCAAAATAAAAGATCCGAGTTGAATTTGCACTGGCTTTGTCTAATTCTAACAAGGCCCGTTCTGTACGCATATCCAATTACTACGGAGCCTGTCTAACTTAGTTATGCATAAAGAAATATAAAATGCGTTGCAATGTGTTTTGAAGATATTATCGATATTCAAAGAGGAGGCCTCAAAGAAAAGGCAAAAATTTGATTAAATCGAATTCTTATAATTTGGCTTCTAAAGTACAGATTGATTGATATGAATGATAATAACCGGGTGTGAAACAGAACATTCGTTTTTGTTTTTTTCAGGAAGCAAGTGGTCAACAGAAAAATACGGACACTGGAGTGACATTATGAAAGGAGGAGAAATGAAGGCTAGAGCCTTATCGGGCATCACAGGAACCATGCCTCTGAAGAGCATTGAATATATGCGCCAACCAAAACACACTCCAAGCCGGAAAGTAGAAAAAGTCAAGAAAAAGAAAAATTTATCAAAAATGTAAACGTGTGGCTCAATGGATCTCAAAGTGCAAAAGGAAGATAAAACGCTAAAGAAAAAGTATAATTTATCCTTCTGTTATCTGTATGTTTTGAGGCCATGGGTCGAAAACGAAGTGTAATATTTTTCATCTTCTTCCCAACAAGCTGCATATAATAAAGTTAAATAATAAATAAGAAACACTATTACAAGAAATCAGATGCCCTCGCACGTCCACTTGGTGGTGGTGCTCGAACCGGAGAACGGGATCGGTGTCGGGACAGAGAAACTTTTCGCCCACCACGTTGCGGACGCGCGCGTCTTGGCGGAGTCGGCGAGCGCCGAGGGGATCGGGATCGGGAAACGGTTGCAGCAGACGGGCTATATCTGCGCCTGTAGCGCGGCGACGGAGAGGGGGAACGTGCCGGGGATAGGGAGGGATGTCTATTCTTGCTCCGACCACGGTGGCTTCTGGTTCGAGGAGGTGGCGTGGCAGATCTTGACTCTGATCGCCTTCTGTCTCTGGACAGTTTCCGGCGTGGGGGGGATCGTGAGCGGGATAGAGACAGGGAACTTCGCCGCCTTCCTCTGCTTTTGCGAGAAGGAGGGGAGGGTGAGCGAGAGTAGCTTGGGGACGTGCGGCGGGCGCCATTGGTACGTTCGCGGCGTGGAGGGGTAACGGAGCGTGATGGAGAGCGTCTACTGCCGTGCTTACCGGTGACAGCTTTACCTTTACCTCGCGACTCTGCTCGTTTGGGTGGCGGAGATCGGCGACGGACGGGAGAATACGATACAGATCGAGATCTGCGGCTAGCAGGAGATGGCGATCGAGAATATGAGGATTGTCTGCCCCGCCGCCTAGGTGGAGGAGTCGGCGAGCGGGATGGCGTATAGCTCCTGCTCCTGCTTCCACTCAGGCTTCTTCCCCGGGATGAGGGAGAGCGAGAGAGCGAGGTTAGCCTTCTCCGACTACGAGAAGGTGAACGAGAGCGAGAATAAGAGCGGGATCTGGAAGAACCAGTGTATGACGAGTAGCTTGAATATGAGCTGACTGATTCTGAGTCTGATTCCGCTTCTCGCGCAGGTAACACGGGAATAGTAGGCTTAGGCATATTCTTCAAATGCTCACGCATCCCTTCCGTGAGAACACCCATACCGATACTGGTAAAGTAATTGATTGAAAAGCGGGTGTTTCTTGGATTATCCGTCGGGAACAAGCCCTCAAAGCTAGGCTGAAGTATTTCATCCTTGAAGATTGCCTGCAGTTTTGTCATTCCAAGCACTTCAGAGAGTTCCTGGAAAAGGATCTTGACGAAGATACGGCTACTAGATGTTGTCTCTTCCTCGTTCAGATGTACTATTGACAATGCGTGCCAACCAATTGCGTCCGAGCTGAGCATGTGCCCAAAGAATTTTGCAATGTTCCGCAGGCGGTTTGTTTCGTAACGGTGAATGGTATCGTAATATTTGACGAAGGCTTCTTCGAACAGGTCCGCCCAGAGCCGATTGAGTTTCGCAAAACGTTCTCCAATCAAGCCATAGAACTTGGAATACGTCCGTTCCTGCGAGCAACATTCGATAATCATGGACGGCAACTCCGACTCTTGTCCCGGTGGCAAAGTGATCTTCATGAGTTTGTGACAACATTCTTCAAAATCAATACTCGACATAATGGTCAAATAGATAGTCCTCCGCAGGTTAACCAGATCCGTATTGCTCTGGTCTTTAATATCCATTTGCTGGTCCTTTTCGTCTTCCTCATCCTCATCGGAGCTTTCATCCGTTTCGTCCTCGTCCCCGTCCTCTTCGTCACTGCCTTCGCCCAGAATCTCGGCTTTCAACTTCTTGTATGCAGTCTCGTGTTCCTCCCACTCTGCATCGTACTTGAATATATTCAGCCCGTCTTGGACATCGATTTCGTCATCAAGACTCACGCGATGCGTGATCTGGTCCTCCTCTTCGACGAGATCGAGCTCCTCCTTGATAGCAGGGTTGTCTTTGTAATGATCTTTACGGACCTGGAATAGCACCTCGATCATATATTGAACGCGCTTGTCAATATCCGCCTCGTGAAGGATATTCCTGAACTGGTCAAACACAGCCAGCGCGATTGGCCCTCCCATTTCCTCCAAGTGCTGTCCTACCTCCCTTGTAAGGCCGACAGCAATCTCCACACTGTCATCCGTAGGTTTGTGTAGCAAAAGGAGGAGAATCTGAGCCGCCACCATTTCATGCGCCACCTGTTGATTGCATAAGTGAGCAATAAACGTGGTCGACGAGATGCAAACGGCTTTGTCGTTTCGTTTGAAGGCCTTGCGGAACTGGACTACGAGTCGATTTAGCAAAAGTTCCCCGACCTGTGGAAGCTTCGTGTTCACAATGGCGGCCATTGCAGCGTATATTGGTGTAAACGGCAAACTAGCGGCTTGAGCTTTCATAATACTTCGACAAAAGAGACCTCTCCCACGGACTAAGTTTTCGCCAAACAGCTCAGGAACGATGAACTTGATATTCGAAACGTTGACCTTGTTGATAAGCCCGTTGATGGATTTCTTCAGGGCCTCCCATGCCATGCGCTGGTATTCCTTGCTGGTCTTGTCGGTGATCTGAGCTTGCAGTGCTCTGAGTTTCGCTGGAGGAATGTACGTTCCACCAGAGCGCATATTCAGCAGCTTTTCATATTCCACTTTCGCAGCAGCTTGCTTCTCTTCTTCGGTCAGATGCTTTGCAGGAGCTTCTCGTTTTCGAAGCCGCTCAGCGAGCTGCTGCTCTCTCTCCATATAACGATCCGCCTCGCCATGCGGCAAGTCAGGCCGTTCCCGAGAAGTGCCATTTGGGGGAGAACGTCGTCGGTCAGGTGACGGAGAGCGGGAGGGTGGTGACCGCTTTCGGCTCGCTGAAGGCAAGGGAGAGTAGGACGTGCCAGGTGGAGGAGTAGGCAGACGAACTGCTGACTGCAGCATCACTGGATCTTCCATTTTTGAGTAAGATGTGATGTGCGCGTGGTTGGGTTCAAGTCATGGTCGGATCTAACAATCGCTCGCGTGGCTGAGAGCGATGTCGAGTTGCTCAGCTTGTTTGTTGAGCGAAGGAAGTCCGTTCAAATGGCAAAAAGAAAGATGCCCATGATGCTTTTGGCCAAAAATGGGATAGCGTCTCAAGTAGTCACGTGATATTGGCTCATCCCAGCTCTCATTTTCTGCCACCGCGACTGCTTGACACGACAAAGGGAGAAACCTGTCTCTTCCTGACCATTTGATTGCTACGACGCCCTTCTTTATATATATATATATATATAAATCTCTAGTTTTTATTAAAAATTTGTAGCCAGGAACCAATCTACCACCTCTCGTCACTCAATTCCCGGACGGAGGGGTTTTGTCATACCTGTCGTAGTGATGGTTTGCATCTTCAAACCCCTACCTTGAACCCTCTGTATTGTACACTTCGCTAACCATCTACACAACCAGTTTGGGAGGCTTATTGGATTAGCCATGCTTTTAGTGGCGACCGCTGTTTACCTTTACTACACTGCATGGACCCTACTCATGGTATGAAACAACCAATTCCCAGTTGCGAAAACTGCCTAAGAATAAAATTAAGGGGATGTCGCAGCGCATCATAACCACAAAATGAGAAAAGAAAACCATCAACTTTTCTGGTTGACTAATTGACTACGATAGCCTTTTGTCGATGACGGCCACCCACTCCATGATCTCTTCCCGCCCCGAGTCTGGGCGATCCGTATCCCCGTTATCCTGACGTTACTTGGCTCCGCGGTCGTGGGTTCGTTTCTTGGTGTTGTTATGATTCGAAGTAATCGGAAAAAAGCCGCCAAAGCGAAGGCAGCATCGAAAAAGAAAGCATGATGGCTTTGTTCCTTGTGTTATTTTATTTCATTTTCAGTTATGGACGAGGTTTGACAATGGCCGGGCGGATAGAGGAATGGAACATGAAGGCAGGCCTGATATCCTTCCTAGGTAGAAGGTCGGCTTCGTGCTGGAGTAAAACCTTCTTGTGATATCGTTATATACCTCGATAAATGCAATTGATTCAGGTACACCATTCTTCAAAAACATTCACGAAATTGGTCTTGATGCTCATGAGAGCTCAGGCGTTCCGAGTTTGAGCGTTGGATCCGCCCACGCCGAACTACTTCAGATCTACGCGCGGCAACTTATCTGCGATGAGACGCTGTCGGATCAGAAACTGCATCTCCCTCATGCTTTACAGTTTCCCAGAACGGTTTAACGGAGATAAGGTTCAAATATGGGGTGCCAAGAGGTTGACCAAGTCTAAAATTTATTTGCCGTACCCCCGGCAACAGTGGAATGATTACTTGAGGGGATGGTATATGCTATACCGGCATTGAAGAGGCTACTTATTCCCATGATACTGATGGCATTTTCCTCACATTGTCATACCCTGAATATATGAGATATGCCAATTCTCATGATCAGACAACTTGACTCCAGTCACATGATCCCAATTTCATTGTGACCAAGTGGCATCCATGGATGATGGAATATTTCAATCGAGCGTCTTGAATTTGGTACTTTCCAAGAAAGATATATGTTGTACACGTACACTGTGCGCTGCATGCACTTACAGGATGTAGCGCTGGAACGATACTGAAGCTACGTTTTGACCCTCAGTTTCCGGCCTGAAACAGGATTTGCGGCCCTTAGTTAACCTGCCCTGAAAACCTTACAAGGCATAAGCAAGACTTAGAGGCACGAATCTGACAAGTATAAGATTCATGGAAGCGAATTTGAACCTGAAATAGAGCACTAGCCAGCTGGGACTCCAATGCTATGTTGTTCTATGCCGTCAGCAGAGGGTATGCTTAATGGATGGCATATGTGGTAATTTCTTGTTCATCAAACACCATGCTCGTTCAAAAACAACAGACTAGGACCTTTCCAAGCTCCAGTCCGCACAACCGTAATCAAGGATTAAAATTTGCTGTATACCTGTCACTAAGACCACAAATCGCTTGCTTGTATATTTACTAGCTTTTAAATCCCCGGGCGCAATAGTATGAGGTACCTAGACCTGGCGTTTTCCTCCGGCAGACAGAACCTTGGAAGTCGCAATGTGTAATGGCCGATGACGTAACCACTGAGTTCCGTCATGTGGTGCCTGGCTTGCTTGATTTGTTTGCTTTGTTTATCCTGTTTGCCCTGTTTGTTACTAAAAGTTTCGGCCCTGATCTGGACTAGCGTTTCTTGATGGTCAACCAAATTGCCCAAAAAAAGCTTAGCTAATCTGAACAATCCCGTGACCCAGCCATATGCAGCCAATCACAGGCCGTATTCTGTCACCTGGCTGGCTAGGATGTGTCATCCTATCATGCCCCTCTTGTTGCTCTCTGACTCTGCTATCTACAACTGCTACAAACTACTACTGCAGCTACACCTCATCTTTCTATCACCACAGGTACTTTGATAACAACTTATGGAACTGTCTCCCTGCACCGGCTAGCAGCTTGTTCGTGACTAGTGAACTGTCTTTGTCATTTTTGTTGCCTCGTAGAAGCAAACCTGCTCTGGAGCTGTCCCTTCTGCGCCCCGTTCCTATATCCATCTGCTCTCCCATCCCTTGACCCCTGTCTCTTACCTTTCTACGTACATTGTTACTGTCTCCTCTGCTTTTGTCTTTGACCTACTCTGTTCCCATTTTCTACGATATCTGGCATATCTAGAATATTACCTTATTTATATAATTATCACTTATATCCGTCGCTCGTGCCATCCTCGATTACCGCGATCTCGCCCTTACCGGTTGACGGTTCACCGTTATCCAGGGTGTCCTGCCTACAATATTCTCTTGACCACGAGGAATTACGAGTAGTTCCCTTCTTCACAATATCCTCCACTTAGCCTTTCCAGATTTTCATACCCATTTTACGGCCCTTCGGTGGCCACCTCCCATCGATCAGATCTCTACCGCTTTTTGGATGCCCCCAGGATCTAACCCCTCACGCAAGCAGAGTCGGTCTCCGGCGGCCAAGTCACCTTTGTCCCAGCAGCTCAAAGCTCCAACAGAACCAGGCCTTAGCCGTCAATCGAAGAAAAAGGCAAGGAATGTTGTCTGGCGAGAGGAAGGGGCAGACAAAGATGAAACGAAGGCGCACCCAGAAGATATCCAGTACGTGATCAATATTTCCATCTCCTTGTACTGTTTTTAATTCACAGACCTTCCTTCCCCATTATGAGCTCTCATAGCTATGAGTGAGTGAGTTTAGAATTTGAAATCTAATGGTCATGTTTACATCTAGAGACGGTTTATCTCCACCCACAGAGCCACAAGATATCACCGATCAATCTCAGCTCGCCGTGCAGCAGCATCCAACTCATGTTATTTCGCCGGTCTTAGATGCTTTAAACTCTTTCGGTGGCCATGATAATAGCGACACTGTCCATCGAACCGATTCCTGGGCTCAGTCCATCCCGTTTGGAAAAAGTCCACCAAATGATCTTATGGACGGCCTAAGCATTAGCGAATCGCCACCCAATTTTGCTGCACTTCGAGAAAAGGGAGGTTTCAGCCATAGCCCTTCTCCAGCCTCACCATCACTGGGGAAACCTCGACCCGTGAGTTATGGAAATGGCTATTCGAACAATGCATTCCCAAGGTATCAATCGGGGGACAGACAGCGCTCTTCGAGTAGTCATCACATGAACCAGATCCCGTTGCCTCATTTGCCGCAACCTCATTTTTATTCCGCACCTGACATCGACATACCGCATTTCCCAAGCCCCAATATGCGGCCCGCAGAAGAAGGTGGTTACACTTTCTGTGCCTTCGATACAATTTCGAATCCATATTCAAAGCCGAGTAATAATAAACTTGGAGGCAATATCATGCTGGTTGGTCATGATGGATATTTGGATGTGCTTAATATGGAAGGCGACAAAGCCAAAGTAGTTGGGAAGCTTGATGGACTGAATGGAAGAGTGCTGGATGCCAAGGTTTTAACCTGGGCTTCTAAGAGTGATCCTTTCGCTTCTTGCCGGCCGCTAGTTGCGATATCCATTCACGGCCCTGCACAGGCAGTTGATGATGGAGGTGCTTCGTCTTCTGCGGATTCAGATCATATCGAAATTGTACCTGCAGTACCGAACACACGCTCAAAGCGTGAAGATCTTCCCCAGGTACAGACTAGAGTTCAAGTCTACTCCCTCAAAACACAGGCGCATATTACAACTCTATATTCAACGAAACCTGTGGCCAGTTTCGATCATCACTTCCCTGGCTTACCAGTGTCGACTTCGTCTCCTGTAGGAAACCTGAAAATACATGCCAGCGGAAATTTTGTCATTGTCGCATCTGGCACAAGTGGCGAGGTTTTCATATACAGTATAGTCCCCCAATCATCACCTGGTGTATTTCAGTGCCTTGGAAAAACGTGGACCAGTATGCAATGGAAAGATGTCCGTCGGTATTCTAGCTCGTCGAACTCGACAAACGAGCTGGACGATTTCCAATCCGATAGTGGACGCCCTTCGACCATTGCTGAGACGCCAATTTTAGCTCTCAATGGCCGATGGCTGGCTGTCGTTGCCCCGTCCGCCTCACATCGTGTTTCCCTCCATGGAACCATCCCTTCACACCTCATCCAGAAGAAAACTAATGGACTAGATAGCCATACACCTCCTTCTCGTCCTTCCATCACGTGTGGCGTTGACTCGGGAGAAGGAGAAAGCCTCCTCAATAAAGTTGCACGCGGAGTCACACAAGAGCTTTTCAAGGGGGCTCGATGGATCGGGGATCAAAGTGTCCAAACTTGGAATACTTACTGGAATAAAGACGCTCAGTTATCGCAATCTACTACTCGTCGCCCTCACCCATTTGAGGCACAAACGGGGCTCAATATTCTTCCTCCAACGCATGCTTCTGATAGCCAATCAGGCCTGGTAGGCGAACCTGATCTTGTGTCGATCGTCGACTTAAAGAAATTAGAGGAATCCCATGATATTAAATCATCCTTTCCTACGCCGATCGCCACATTCCAACCGCCCAATGGATGTGGCTTCCTTTCATTTGCACCAAACGGTCTCATGCTGCTCACTGCCAGTAAAAAGGGAGACGTACAGCATATTTGGGACCTCATGCAAGTAAAACACTGCAGATCTAGGGCATTTATATCGGACGATCCAACTTCTAGTGGAGTGGCTTCCAATCCTCCAGCACTTCATGTACGTCAAGTTGCCAGATATGCACGACTAACGACATCAAGCATCATCGATGTCATCTGGACTGCTCCTACTGGAGAGCATATGGCCATTATCACTAAGAAGGGCACTGTTCATGTCTATGATCTTCCACGGGCGGCATTCCAATGGCCACCTCTTCGACGAGCTGTGCCCACTAAGATGAACCAAAGGGATACTTCCGCTCCTGAAGACCATGAAGCCGCCGCTCCGACTAACCCGTTCTCTGCTGCCATGAAACTTGTTGGTGGCACCACTCAACCTATTCTCGCAGCTGTACGGGGGCGCGCGCCGAGTGTAGGAGCAGCATTTCAAGGAGGTGCTGGGGGATTCGGGCTTTCAGCTGCAACGGGGGTTCGCGGTGGTGGTAAAGTTGTCGCTGCAGGTTTAAGTAAGTCAATGGGCGCAGCAACCGGTACCGTTAACACCCTTCGACATGTAGGCGAAAATCGTCTACACCTATCAGGCTTTTCCAGGGACGCAGCTCGCTCTCGAGTCACTTGGCTTGGCACGGAAGAGGAGCCATTCTTAGGTGTCATTGACAGTGGTTATTTTAAAGCATACCAAGTTCGACGGAGTTCTTCAATGGGAAAGAACAAACAGAGCCACACCGCTGTTGGAAGCAAATTAGCAGAAATCCGGTTACCAACTAATTCCCAATTGCCCAGTGGCCCCGAACAAGCATTGCCTATACTGACGGATACCCATATTTCTGGATTCTGGTCAATGTCCTCGCCTACGCTCGTGCGACGTTCGAGTGGTAAGCTTAAATCTCAACCGCTTTCCCAAGCTGAAATAGAGGCCAATGCACCATATCAGCCATTCCATACCGACCGCAGAGTAAACCTCATGGTATATCCTCCGGGTTATGAGGAGAAGGAGAGCATTCAACCAAACCAACAATGGGCTTTTGGAAATGATATTCCCTCGATAAAGCTTAATCTTCGCCCAACCACACATAGCGATGACGATGACGAAGAAAATCACGGTATCGGACAGAACACTGGTGTTGGGGAGATAGAGAATTTGATTAGCCTCGGAAACGCTGGAAACAATGTTGAGCATGTTGTGATTACAGCTCGACGGAAGAAGCGGGGGACGACTTCCTCCTCCAATGTCGCCGGTCGTGGTGGCGTCACAGCTGATGAAGATGGATTCTTCGAAGACGATTGTGACGTGTTGGATTTCGCACGAGATCGAGTGTGATTAGATACATTTTACGGTGTAAATTCTTTCCCATCGTTTGGCCTTCTTTTTCCTTTTTTTTTTTTTTTTTTTTTTTTGGAATGATTTTGTCATCTGTCTCTCTTCTTGTTTCCGTATTTAACTATAACCTTCAGGATCCGGTGCCCTTTTTTGTTAATAAGGTATATATATACTTCTCTGTCTCCCA
>LGRN01000436.1:0-23290 GCA_001883825.1 Emergomyces pasteurianus Ep9510
GTATACGCGGTATTAATCTGATTTTTAATATAGATTCCGATAATGCATGATCTCTAGATTAATTTTATTAATTTTCATGCAATTTGAATGATGTGCTGTTGATAAAATCAATAAATAGTATTCATAGTATTTTAATGGTTGAGGGGTTCAGCGGCTAACTGCCGGATACTTTTGTCCTAGAACTGTATTTGCTACTATCTTGATTTTTTTTCCTACTTCGCCGAGCTTAGGGATTCCCAGGTGTTCAATATAGCATGTAAAACCATCAGAGTAGTACTAGTAGCGGTTGGTCCGTACAATGTACTAGTACTTGCAGAGTAGTAACCACCCCTCGCATGAGGTTAGGTTCAAAGATTCGAATGCAATGTGAATAGCTACAGTACTCCGTAGCTAACCAAGGCTGCTACTTAATATCCATGGGGATACTCTGTCCTGGCTTCCGGAATTGGTTCCGCGCGCTTATTCTCGGTAGAGCGGGGTTCTGTATGTACTGTTCAAATTGGCAGCGGCAATCAATCCATCACAGCAATTAACTTGAGTCTGAGAATACAGCGGTAACAATGAATGTCATGATTGCAAAGTTTCGATATAGCAAGAGACACCATTACTATTTCTTAACTACTAACTACTAGTACTACTTATACCCCTCCGAACTCTTGCCTATCAAGAGTTCAGACCACTTACTACTACTCACCAACCAATAGATATCCGTTACAAATGACATTATGCCTGTCACGAGCTTCTCAACGCCGGAAAAGTACACCTATCTCAATGGCTTCGGCTCCTATCACGAGTAGGTTCCACAGCTGTGTTTGCCATCACCCAGAGACTCACATAACCCTCCAGATCAGAAGCCCTTGAAGGTGCCTTGCCAATCGGACAGAATTCACCGCAGAGACCTCCATACGGCCTCTACGCTGAGAAGCTCTCCGGTACGGCCTTCACTGCACCCCGCCATGAAAACCAACAGACGTGGTTGTACCGTATCCTTCCCTCAGCCGCTCATGAACCCTTCGTGGAAGTGGATTCCTCCACTTACCACACCAGCCTAGCCAAGGACGCGAACACTCTCAAACAGATTCCAAACCAGCTACGATGGAACCCCTTCGATTTTGATGAAAACGTAGACTGGGTACATGGCCTGCATCTTGTTGCGGGCGCTGGAGATCCTGCGTTGAAAACTGGCTTGGGAATCCTGCTCTTCGCTGCTGGGAAGGACATGGGTAATGAAGCATTCTATTCCGCCGATGGGGATTTCTTAATTGTTCCTCAGCATGGTGTTCTTGATATCCAGACGGAACTTGGAAATATCCTCGTCCGGCCTAATGAAATTTGTGTCATCCCCCGTGGTGTCAGGTTAGTTAAAACATCCAGTAGAATAAAAAAGCGGGAGCGAAACAGAAAGAAAGAGTCAAAACTCCCTTTACTATTGAACTGAGCCAATGAAACTATATCCGACTAGATACCGCGTCACCCTCCCCTCCGGGCCCGTCCGCGGCTACATCTGCGAACTATACCAAGGCCACTATCAACTCCCAGAACTGGGTCCCATCGGTTCCAACTGCCTTGCCAACGCCCGTGACTTCCAGGCGCCCACTGCCTCCTTCACTGACGACGAAGACGATAACAACAAAACCGAATGGCGCATCCTCAGCAAGTTCAACAACACCATTTTCTCCGCGCGCCAAACCCACACCCCATTCGATGTTGTGGCCTGGCATGGCAACTACTACCCCTACAAATACGATCTAGGCCGTTTCAATACCATCGGTTCCATCTCCTTCGACCACCCGGACCCCTCAATCTTCACCGTCCTCACTGGTCCCTCTGATCACGTCGGTACGGCCATTGCGGATTTTGTAATCTTCCCTCCTCGCTGGCTAGTTGCAGAACACACCTTCCGTCCACCCTGGTACCACCGCAATACCATGTCTGAATTCATGGGGTTGATTTCGGGAGACTATGATGCGAAGACGGGGGGTGGGTTTAGGCCTGCGGGCGCTAGTTTGCATAATGTAATGAGTGCGCATGGGCCGGATGCGTCGACCCACCAAGCGGCGAGTCAGGCAGAGTTGGCACCGAGGAAGGTTGGGGATGGGAGTATGGCTTTTATGTTCGAAAGGTGTGTTTCCCCCTTAAGGTTTTTCTTTTTTTTTCTTTCCATCTTGACCAAGTTTATTTTGCTAATCAGTGTGGGATAGTACATTGATGGTTGGAGTTTCGGAATGGGGGTTGAAGACTTGTCAGAAAGTGCAGGAGGATTATAATAATGAGAGCTGGACATCACTAAAAAGGAATTTCCAGAATCCTAACAGGATGAAATAGGCAGTAATTTGGCGATAATGATATGATTATAGGGCTGGTCAAATGATCTTTCTGAGTTTTGAGCTGTGAGTGGCCTAGGAATAATTCTGGGACATTATGATATTTCAGTATCTACTCAGGCTGTATAATGCTTTGGACTAGTTAATGGTGAGGGCATCTTTTTATGTAAAAGGGAATATTTGCTACTCATTCCATATTTAACCTACATCTTGCGGCCACTCTCTGTGTTAATTCACATGTGTTCTATCTATACTAATATCCGTATATACATGCAAACCATCGCGAACTTCAACCAAAATACACAAAACTCCCAAAACAAAACGAAAACTAAATCATATGGATCCCAACCTCCTTTCACCCTCCCCCCCCGGCTCCCGCATCCTCACACCACAAACCCACCGGTCTTCCCGTCAGCCATACCACCAGTCATCTCCTTCCTCATCGCCTCCTTAACAATAGCCCCACACATCTTCGCATACGGATTCGTCTGGACCGCCATCTGTCGCGCAATGTCATTTCCATAGCGCCCGCCTAGCTGGAAATCCATGCTGGCCATCTCCTCGAGCTGTTGGGGGGATTTAGATCGGAGGTGGTGCGGTAGTGACAGGGCCCGCGGCAGAGGGGAAGTAGAAGCAGATGTAGATGTAGGCATGGATCGGGCTGCCCGATAGAGGATGTAAGCGCGGTGGGTATGAGCGTTTGCGAGGATGCGAGAGTGGAGGGGAGAGATGGATATTGTTCTTGCCAAAGAGGAGGACATCGACAACGAAGGGGTGAGGAGTGTGATTGCAGTTGATAGGTCGGCGAATATCATATTTGCCAACTCCTCTTCCTGCTGTTCCTCGCTGCGCATCTTTTCTCCCTCCTCTGCACTATTAGTACTCATATAACACTCCACTAACATCCTCAACGCCTGCGCGCGGTTTACGTATGCAGACGCATACTGCTGATTTCCATCGATGATCGCCGTCAGCTTTGACACGGCTGTTCTTATCGTTTCCGCATTTTGAACTGCATCTCCTTGCAAAAGAGCGATGGCAGCGAGTTCTTGCGCCTGTAGTCTCGATAACTCTGCGGGGGATATGCCAGGAAGCTGCTGGGGAAGGGAAGAGTCAAGGTGGATGCCGGCAGAGGCGTTTGAAGGGGAGGACTCGGCATCGAAGAGAGCTTGGAGCACAGCAGAATCGTTGGAGGAGAGATGGGGTGTGGAAGAAGTTATGGCTGAGGGTGTCATCGTGAGCTATTTTGTGATTTTCTATTCTATTTTCCATTTAATGTCATCTAGTTACTAGTATGTACCTATTTTGATGCTAGATGTTATATAGATTAATAGCTACATTGAAATATTCCGTACCACGGCTCGAGATATAATTATATATGAAAGTACTCCGTATATCCCACTGCACTCGGCAGTCGACAGCTGGGCGACGGCTACCTACCTACTTTTTGTATGGCAATGCCGCTGCCGAAAGCATCTGATGAGGTGAGCAGGACTTCTTGGATAGGCTCGGTACTCAGGAGGCGATATGATTGGTGCGCAAGCTTCCGCTCCGACACTAGCCGCTCTCTTTCCACAGTGTTGCCGAAAATAACCAACGGCGGAAGGGGGGAGTGTAACACTGTGGGTAACTATTTCCGGACTTGGGGGCGTTTTCTGAAGGGAGTGGGGGGTTAAAACCTTGCAATGACACCGGGATGTGTATTATCTTACTATATGGCTGTCCGTACTGATGCGCTCTAGGCTAATATCTAGTGTATATAAATATTAGATATATATAGTGGCGCCATATCACCCTACCTAGGCATCGTCCTACCCACAAAATCGAGAGCCTCAATATACCACAGTGTCACAGTTGACGCAGGGACAGGCACGGATACAGACACAGGCATAATACACAAACACGCCCGCGAACGGTACGTACTCTACATAAAAAGACGCAATAATGGCACCCGCTGCTGTCTCTCCACCAGCTTCCCCGGGTCGCCAGAACAATGATTTATCCAGCTACAAGGGCTATGATCACGTCCACTGGTACGTCGGCAATGCCAAACAAGCTGCATCTTACTACACAGCTCGCATGGGCTTCGAGAGAGTCGCATATAGGGGCCTGGAGACAGGTTCTAGAGTTGTAGCCTCCCATGTCGTCCGCAATGGTGATATCACCTTCATCCTGACCTCGCCCCTGAGATCTCTCGACCAACTCTCCGAGTTCAGCGAGCAGGAGCAGGCGCTCTTGACAGAAATCCACTCACATCTGGAAAAGCATGGTGATGGCGTGAAGGATGTTGCTTTCGAGGTTGATAATATCGAGGCCGTTTTCAATGCTGCGGTGCGGAATGGGGCGAAAGTTGTTTCCGGGATCAAGACGCTGGAGGATAAGCAGGGACAAGTGAAAGTAGCTACCATTCAGACATATGGCGAAACGACACACTCGTTGGTCGAAAGGGCGGGATACTCTGGTATTTTTTTACCCGGGTATCGGGAGGAAACCGTGCAGGATCCCCTTTCGAGGCACCTTCCACCAGTTCCGCTCATGCATGTTGATCATTGCGTCGGAAATCAGGATTGGAATGAGATGGACAAAGTTTGCGAATAGTAAACATGCCCCCATTTCATAGATTAAAGGAGCGAAATGGGCTTGCTAATCCCTCTCCTACCAGTTATGAGAAAGTCCTCGGTTTCCACCGATTTTGGTCCGTCGACGATAAGGATATCTTCACGTACGTCTCAATATCCATCCCGCTTACCTTTTGTTTATCTCAAATGTTGATCCACCTATTCAAATTATTCAGTGAATTCTCTGCCTTGAAATCCGTTGTAATGGCCTCTCCCAATGAACGTGTAAAAATGCCCATAAATGAGCCCGCAAAGGGCAAAAAGCAATCCCAAATCGAAGAATATGTCAATTTCTACAATGGCGCTGGTGTGCAACATATAGCACTCCGCTCTGACAATATCATCCGTGACATCACGAATCTGAAAGCGCGCGGTATGGAGTTTATCAAGGTTCCCGAGACATACTATGCAGATATGAAGGCGCGGTTGGAGAGGGGTGGGATGAAATTGAAAGAAGACTTTGACAGGTTGAAGAGTTTGGATATTCTTATTGATTTTGATGAGGGGGGCTACTTGTTACAATTGTTCACAAAGGTATTAGCATTCCCCTCCAATTTCTCTTTGCGATTTCCCAAGGGAGGAAATATGCTAACCAGGCTTTTTTTTTTTCTTTTCATGCTTTTTACAGCATCTTATGGACCGTCCCACTGTCTTCATCGAAATCATCCAACGCCATAATTTCTCTGGCTTTGGTGCGGGTAATTTCAAATCTCTCTTCGAAGCCATTGAGCGTGAGCAGGAACTCCGTGGCAATTTGATTTGAAAATCTCAATGATGCTAGATCAGATGGCTGGTTTGATTGACTGTGAATAACACAAACTGTTCTGTAATTTGTTTCCGCTTCCCTCCCTTCTTAATTTTACTTAACCCATACAGTTTTCGAGCTACAGTTTTGATTTATTTGGATTTGCGATATATATGTTTTTGCCCTCTAGCCGGCTTTTCATTCAGATAAAACCCGATTGGTTGTTGTACATATTATTTGATACCCGAATGGGTGGATGCCGTGGGGTGAGAACGGGTTAGAAGCAATTTTTAGCAGAACGGTCATTCCAATCACTGTCTAGCAAATTCATTCACCACTGTGCTAAACTGCTTCTCTCTTACAAGTATTTATGATTTCTGCCCACTCTTTCCAATTCTATGCTATCCATGCCAAGGTGGTTGGTTCCTAGTACATAGTAGCCTTACAGTCATCGCTGGTCAGTATTCACCAGTTCCACACCACTAGGAGTGATGATAGCCCTGTGGCTCTCTAAATGGATTCTTTTATGAACATCATTCTCTTTGATGAACAGAACAATTTTGTGGCGATTTGAGCCTTGTTGTCTCTAATTTTTAATTAATTTCCTGCTTTACAGGAAAATGCCAATTTTTGAATCCATTCAGGCTCAACATCCGCAATGGAAGCCCTGTTGCTTGGTAAATATTGAAGCATTATCTAATCATACAGGAAAGCTTTTTCCTCATCCTCTACTCCGTACTTGCTCTTCCATTGTGCCGGCCTTTGAATGATGTAAAAGTCCAAGATCATGAAGTAACTAGTTGGGGCCGTACAGCACCATGGATATGCCTGTGGAGAAGATGTTACGATCCCGGCAGAAGCGGCCTGCAGAAAGTTGGTTCCGCATCAGCGGAATGGCTCATTGTTGGTATGGGTCAGATATAGCCAGGCTACATGGGCTTCGAGCCAACGCTCAATCGGGTAGACCGTGTTATTTTTAACTTTAGCGATGTGAATAAGGCCGGGAGCAGCCCACATTTAATAGAACTTTTAAGAAGTAACTGATGGACACTGGGGCAAGACAGCTCAGTCACCACCAGCCTTAACTGGTAGTAAGACCATTCCACTTCAACAGCAACACTACTTTCATTCCGCCAAAACCGAGCGTAATGATACAAATAAAGCTACATCCTCTGCACTTGAAAATGTTTCACTTATCTTGAATGGTTCATCAGAACACATTTTAATTTACTACATTTAAGTCAAGAAATAGCATAGGATTTTATATACTATCATTGATGAAGCTACTTCATTTCATTGCCCTTGCTATTATAGAGGTTATACCTCTAGCAGAGCCACATACCTTAGTAGGTAATACTAGTAGTATTGACTGTGAGACCTCAGAACTGACTATTCCATTTCAATATCTGCAGAACAAGAGTATTACAAGTATACGTGATATACTTCGCAGCCTTGTAACTGATTCGGATGGATTTATACATATTGGTGATGACAAAATTGCTCGATCTTTCGATTCATTTGGCACTGTTCTTGATTATGCTCGGCTCACAGATCTTCAACTAGCAGAGATTGCCAACCGGTATTCAGACTCCATTAGGAGGCATTTATTCGAAGTCTGGAGTGGAGTTAACTATGAAGTGACTGATGACCAGATTTGGAATCCACCGCTAGATGTTCTTCCACCTCCACTTTCAAATCAGCCAGCTTCAGCGGCTATGTGTGAGCTAAATGTCAAGGAAGTACTAAAGGCTAATTCTCATTGTGAATTCGTGAGATGCAGTGGTCACAAGACGTGCCGTAGAGCGGGGTGTGCATATTGCGTCTTGAATGATCGTGAAAGTTCGGGCAATTGCGAATGAACTCAGAATACCTTCAGTTTGGAATTTATTACTTCTTATCGTCTTGACGGTTGGTCGGCAGGTCCTGTTAATTGATGTTGATTGATGTTGAATGTCTTATAAGCAATCTGGGGTTTCAAAGGCATTGCCATTAATAATATCCTTCCATTAATTATATCTCTATCTAATGGCTATGTAGAATATATTAATTTTTATGGCTCTCTCGCAATGTGCGAGCCAGGGAACTAAAAAAGCGAATATGCGTGGTTGGCCGATTTATGGCCATAATACGCCACGGACCATCCCTCATAGAGAGTTCAAACATTATCTAACAAAGAAATGGATATATGATCTTTGCTTATTGCTAAACCACAAACCCTGTGCGCGACCGATCTAAACTATATAAAAATCTTCAGGTTGCCCGGGAACAGCAACAGCTATTTAAAAGCAGATAGAAAAAAGCGCATAGCGCATTTAAACAAAGAAAAAGTTGAAGTTAAAGTGTCAATGACAGGGGGAGAAAGGAGACAAGGGAGGAAGAGTGGCTATATTGCAGAAGTGCGAGTTGTGATTACTGCCGGCTGTCGCTGAGAAACGCGCTGCTGTTGAGTGAGCAGTAGCATTGAGCCAGCCATACTTCTAACATGGTGGCGTGGTGTGTGCGTCTTTCACACCTGGCCTGCTAAGAATGAGGATATGCATGGCTTGGGTCTTGGGTCTTGGGGCAGAGGGAAAAGAGGGGATAGATGAGGTGCTGAAGGTGCACGAACGACGATTTGGTACGTGCTGGCGCCTTAGAGACTGTTGCTGCACACTGACAGACAAAGCAAATGCTAGCAGCACATTGCTTGCGTGCTAGGTGCGATTTGGTCTACACATTGGTTGGGAAAGAAATTTCGGACTTAATCCTTGAGGACCCTGGCATGTGAAATGATTTACATGATTTGATGTTGCTTTAGAAACTTACGTCGGAACTCTTTACTCTCTCTAGCCTAATAGCCTTCTCACGGCATTCTTATATGCTTTCAGCAGGCCAGTAACAGGGGATGGAATGTATGTCGGGAATTACTTCCACTAAGTAAATGGCAATGGGCGCGGGTTCAGCCTCAGGGGCAGGCAGCCAAGGTCTCATGATCAACAGAAAAGGAGTATGAGCTCAGTGTACAGAGTACTCCATATAGAAAAATTAATGGTGTAATAAAATCCTCTAATTCAATTCAAATCCTTTCAAGTCCTGTGTCCTTCATTATTCTTACAAAATGGGATAAAAGCAGGGGTAAGAAATTATGAGAGAAATATAATGAGAATAGAAGGAAAATAAAGCCAACGGCCAAATGATTAATAGAAAAAGGATACAAAACGTATGTGGCAGAGTACTCATTTCTTCAAGCAAAAAAGGGGGATACTAAGGGAAAGACGATAAAGTATAAAGTAAAAAGAAACAAAGAAGAGAAGAAATTCAACCCAGAACAACAAATCTAAGTAAGATTAAAATAAATCTACAACACCCCTTTTGTACTCCCCACCTCCCCACCTCCCCCAACTTCGCTCTCTCCCCTTATCCGACAAGCGTGCCTCATCGCCACTGCAAAAGCCTTAAAAGCACTCTCCGCCCGATGATGATCATTATCCCCATATACACAGCTAACATGCAGCGTAACACCCGCCGCCTGCGCAAAGCTCTCAAGCCCATGTGAAATCATCTCTGTACTTAAGTTGCCAACCTTCTCCCGCTTCAGCCCTAGGTTTATCACACTGTAAGGCCGGGAGGAAATGTCAATTACTGCCCATGAGAGGGCCTCGTCAAGGGGCGCATCACCGCGGGCAAATCGAACAAGGGAGAGACGAGGGCCAAGGGCTTTTGTGAAGGCGGTGCCAAGCGCAAGGAAGGTGTCTTCTGTCGTGTGGTGGTCATCGACTATACATGTGAATTAGCATCCCATTTTTTATTTTTATTTTTTGTTCATACACAAGAAAGTTATATGGTAATTGGGACACTCAGAAGACAAATTTCGCGAACCAAACTAGAACTGGTCCAGATGCCAGAGAAGTTTTGAGGGCCGCCGGCGAAGGGGTGGAGGGAGGCTAACTGATCAAATCGCCTTTACATCTCACTGCTAAACTCCACCCAGCATGCTTCGCCAGCGCATGTAGGAGGTGATCCAGGAACCCGATGCCAGTGTTTATGGTGATCTGCTGCGAAGCAGTGAACTGTGTGGCATGTGCTGCTTCAGAAACTGGTATTATGCGGGGCGATTCCTCTGTGTTTATCTGTGGGAAGTGCTCACATGGCTCATAGGCCGGCACCACACCACCATCAAGTGATAGGGAGACTTGCACTTTCGTCTCATTGGTTATGCGGGTGACAGATGTGGTGCGGCGGGGAAGGGGCATGATAAATTGAGCGTTGGGACGTACGTATGTTGTTTCGGGCGATTTTTGCGTAAGTCCAAGCGTTAGGCGGATTTAATTGAGAGCAGAGGCACAGAGGAGCAAGGAAGCAATGTGATGCTTTCACAACCATTCGCGAGCGCTTCAATGAACTTTTATATTTGTCGGATAAATATATCGCCGGCCCCCGGTTCTTGCCCCTCGGAGAATTAAGTACTCCGTCCAGCCAGAAACTTGAGGATGAGAAACTTGTTAAAAAAGAAGAAGAATTTGAATAATAACTATTTCAATTGATATTTATAAACTGGGCGAATATTACTTGAAATTTACCCCTAGACTGCTTCTCAGCTTGCTAGGTATGCCTACCGGCTAGGTTACCTCAACTTCCGCCGGTGCTCCGCCGCAATCACTCCGCGTTTCGCCGCAGCCTGTCAGACAAGAAGCTCATTTACAACTTGATACAATACTCTCCTACAACATAACTGATACACATAAAATATAACAATGCCGCCCCCTTCCAATCAGCGTGGAAATATTGAGCCGCCACCTGAAGTCATGCAAGAAGCAATGAAGGGCTTCTTCACTGGTGCCGCTCGTGTATGTTAAGATCTATTTAAATTAAAATTAACTTAAGGCAAAAGGAAAACGGAAAGAAAGAAAACTTGAATAATGCTGTACTCTTTCTACTGCATTCATAGACATATTTTTGAGATCTGAAAAGTTAGAAGAGAAGAAAACCCCACTGACTGAACTACTCTCTCTCACATCCCCTCCAGTTCGGCTCAGTCTCCATCCTCGCACATCTAATCCTCCTCCTTCCACACCCACTTCGCTTTGCCTCTTCTTCTCCCCCCAACACCTCCTCAACCACAACCAATTCAACGCCCAGCTCCCACGGGCACCCTGAGCCCAAGCTCAAACCAGCCCCACACACCCCGCTCCCATACCGCCCCCTCACCTCCCTCTCTGCCAACCTCGCCCCTATCTCACGCGTCTACCGCGGCTTGACTCCGCAATTCAAGGTGTTTCTTCAACTAAGCTCGATGACGCTGGGCGGCTGTATTTGGGCGGAGAAGAGGGTTAATGAGTACTTGGAGGTTACGAGGAAGTTAAATCGGGCAGAGAGGGGCAGAGATCGAAGAAATGAGGTAAACAAGGAGGGAGACTGAGTGATGGTTTGCTGCACCTACCTATTTGCATGTACTGTATAAATTCATTTTTTTTTCCCTTCTCACGGATAAACCATGTCTTTTAATCTTTAAATTGTTATGAAGTATACAAGCCCTGTTGTATCAAAATGGATGCTATGATCAACCAACCCATTTTACTTGTCGCGTCTCGCTAAAATTCCTATTTCGGCTCAGATAGAACGATGTGCTCATCTGCTTCCCAAGTGCCTTGAGAGTCCAGTTTCCCGAGCGAACTAGGTGTTGAGTGAATGCTTTCTTCTATACACATCTGATTTATGCAATGTGATGATTTGAGTCGGCACAGCCATGACTTTTACTTGAATTAATATTTACCCAGATGACTTTTTATAACACTCATCCTCTCAAGGTATCCGAATAGTGTGATTTTATAATTAATGACGTGTTAAAGGGTGTCGTTAAAGAGCTGCTGGCATCTAGGAGAATATGTTGGGAGGATGCGGAAGTATGATAGGTACTCTCTGTAGCAAGGAGACGGGACGTCTAACAATAGCACTAGTATTACAGAAGATGAGATTCCGATGAGGCGGAAGGTTGGTTGATTGTTCTAACTAGCAGTTATCCAGCGGCGTTGCCGTAGCTAGGTGCTGGAACGTCTGATCTATCTATTATTACTCCCTATCTTGGCACACGTACCTGCATGGCCCTGCGCTTCCGCCGCGCACGTGATGAACATGGATCAACAGCTTCAAATTGACCAATTGCTCCTCTCGTACAGATGGGCCTTGTACTTACATGAAGAATTTCTCTTTTAACTTTCGTTTTATTTTTATTTTTATTTATTTTTTATTTGCCTTAACAGAGAAGCGAATCCTATCAGGCGCCGTGCCACAGATGTGTGCCAAGCACCGGCTGTTCTGTCCCTCCGGAATAGGGATTCGCCGACAAATCTTTCGCTAACTCATATTTTCAAGCTGATATTTTTGATATTGGCCCTGGCACTGACACAAACAGCTCCACAGCAATGGCTACGCTTTCCAAAAAACGATGCGGTAAGCCCATTGCACCCGCCGTTTATATTAACGTATGATGCCAATACTGATAGCCACCCAGGTGTTCTAGGAGCCACGGGTGCAGTGGGTACAAGGTTCATCCTTCTGCTTCAGCAAAACCCGTTACTCGAACTGGTAGCGGTAGGCGCTTCGGACAGGTCAGCGGGTAAAAGATATCAGGATGCTGTCCGCTGGAAACAATCATCCCCTTTGCCTGCCAAAGTTGCTGATTTGACCATCCGCCGTTGTGCACCCTCTGAATTCTCGGACTGCGACATCATTTTCTCCGGGCTAGATCCTGATGCTGCTGGTGATATTGAGATGGCTTTTCTCAAGGCCAATTTTGCAGTTTTTTCCAATGCAAAAAATTATCGATTGGACCCTTTGGTGCCCCTGGTGGTGCCCCTGGTTAATGCAGGGCATACTGAAGTGATTCCAGCGCAGAGGAAACATTATGGTCTTGATAAGGGAATGATTGTGTGCAATTCAAATTGTGCGGTTGTGGGACTGGTCATTCCGGCAAAGGCACTTATTCAGAAGTTTGGACCTATTGAGTCAGTGAGTATGGTGACTATGCAGGCAGCGTCAGGAGCGGGCTATCCTGGCGTCAGCAGTAAGTACCCCCTCATACTGTCGAACCTTGGTCCTCCACATTATGTTTACCTGATTGTATTAGGCATGGACATCCTTGACAACATTGTCCCGTACATCCCTGGCGAAGAGGGCAAGATTTCTACAGAAGCGCGCAAGATTTTGGGCAATTTGAACTCAAACCTGGCTGGATTCAGTGATCAACAACCCCTCCAAATTTCCGTGGCGTGTAACCGTGTCCCCGTCCTTGATGGTCATACCGTATGTGCATCTTTACGATTCGCAAATCGACCTCCACCGACTGTGGATCAGGTCTGTGAGGCGTTGAGAGAGTATACATCAGAGGCTCAAATGCTAAGGTGTCCTTCGGCTCCGAAACGCGCTATACATGTTATGAATGAAGTGGATCGGCCACAACCTCGCCTTGATAGAGATGCTGAAGGGGGCTATACATGCAGTGTAGGAAGGATCAGAGAGGATGATAGTGGAATCTTCGACATTAAGTTTGTTGCTCTCAGTCATAATACAGTTCTTGGGGCATCGGGCAGTAGTATTTTGAATGTGAGTTGTAAAAGGAGCCTTTCTGGTTTCATGATACATTGCTTGAATTGATACTAATATGACTTTAGGCGGAGTGTGCTATCCTGAAAGGCTATATATAAAATTGTTTTCGGAAGCTTTACTATGCTGCGGCTATTCTAAAAACTAATAGTACATCCTTCACAATTAATTCTTTTGTCAAAGTATCTTTGACCCTTAAGTGTCATATGGTGTGAACTTGTGAATCTTCAAATTGTGTGAGTGATGGTGGGAAATGCAGCAATGCTTTCTACGATGTAATCTGTAAGCTCTGTCTGTGAATATAATCAATGTACTGCTTGAAGATGACACAGTTTGAAAAAATGAACTGGTCTCATTTGCCGCATCAGAAGACTCTGAGAGTGAGAAACTTCTTTATCCACAAGAAGATTTCAAAACGAAGTTATGAGAAAACACTCTACAGCTTCAAATCAAACGCTTCTTCACTAGTGAAAAGCTGTGGGGATTCTCTGCTTTATATCATCACCCTTGAAGATATCATCAGTCTTTTACAAATTTGAATGAAAACAATGTAATTATTCAAATAATTTTCTATATCCCACAGCACTTTCACACGTTTCTTTTGACTCTTTTGTTGGTCACATGTTTTATAGTGTCAGACATTGACGACAAGCTGCAACGGACAGGCGATATATCCACAGACCTGAAAACTGGAAAGTACTAGCGTTGGAAACAACTAAATATGGAATGCGCATACCTAACCATCAGTCGGTTTTGGGTCCACAAACATGAAACGAAAGAATTGTAGAGTGGACCTAGCATGCAGGAATTATAGAGAGATCGTAATATGGGTTTTTATACCCTTGGATCTTGCTTAAAATTGCCCAACAACCGGTGATCAATAATAAGAGTGTTTTACATGCTATATTGATAATATCTGGATATTACCAGCTAGAAATCTCTTATTTCGGCGAAGTAGTAGAAAAAATATCACGGTGAGGGCAAATATATCAAATATCTGCAGCGGCGGGGCGTAGTTGGTGGAAATGTTCGTTGGTGATAATTACGCGCCTCGCAATGCTGAGTTATGAGAAAAATGTTCGTAGAGGCATAGGAAAGTCGATAAATGAGTGTGTATATTCTCAACTAATCTAACTAGCGAAAATGAACGAATATACTGCTATACTCCGTATATCCTCCGTATATCTCCTTCATATAAAGTACGTGGTCATATACGGAGTATGTGACCGAAAGGGCAGTCAGGTCGAATGGATCAGATGGCTCAGGGGTCAGACCGATAGTTGGGCGGATGGATCATCCATTAAATCTGACAGGAATAAACTCCCCAAACAACACAATTGATAATCGCTTAACACCTTTCTCAAACCCATGCTCCGTGTATTTTATTTTCATTAAGAGATAGAAGAATGAATAACTACTCCGTACATTTAGTATTGGCAATATGACGGATTAAATATCCGATAGTTATGAGCCTGGAGTTTTGGAAATGAGCATAATATCCTTCGAATCCTATGTCAGTAATACTTATCGTCCCATCTAGCTCGATTAGCTGCGGCAGAACATGGCGGATTTGAACGATATTATGGATGCAAAAGTCGTACAGTTATCCTCTCCAAAGGATTGGAAGCTGTGGTACGCATACATACTGCATGAAGCAGGGTATTTCAGAATACTATACTTTGTGGATGTTGAAAAACCAGATCGAATTCGTGGTCTTGAAAAACCGAAGATGCCAGAAATCACACGCTTTACCCCAGAGGCTAAGATTAAATGGGAGATAGAGATGACCCTGTGGAAAGTTAAGATGGCGGAATATGAGAAGGTGATTAAAGGGGCGGGAAAGATTAGTGGGTTGATATTGAGAACAGTATCTTTATATGAGATGCAGCACTGTCCAATTGGACCCGAGGTGGATATTAAGGGTATCATCAGAGCTCTAGAAGATCACCTATCCCCTACGGTCTCATCCCCGCCAGCACGACATACGCCAGATATATACGAACCGATGCGAAGCTCCGAAGAACCTAGGAATAGAGAGATGGTTGGATCAGTGGTCTCTTATAGAGAGGAATATCAAGGGTGCGAATCTCGAAGGACAATTCAATATAAAATTGACTTTACGAATGCAAATCCATTGATCGATGCCAAGCTTGGGCTAAAGATGTACAACTCGATGAAGATGTCATTGAATTCGTCAAGATGGTGAACCTGTACAAAAAACTTTATAGAGAAATGGTATTAATCCGAGATGAATATCTCACCGCGAACGTTGCCACCCTCAATGGAAGACGTTCAAGACGATCACCAGGACGTTCGTCAAATGGAAAATGCCTGTGCGGTAGCAGACATAGCTGGGCTAAATGCTATCACCTCAAATCCGTTTGAAAAACCCGATGGTCGGATGGAGAATGGATATAGGAGGCAGAAGGTGGATAATACTCTTAAGAAAGTTGATCTCAAGCGAAAGGTTGACACTGTTATCTCAACAGCTTCAGCCGCAAAGGCTAAAACGATAAATGGAAATGCTTCTGGGAACATGAGCTTAATGGAAGGTCAATCTCCAAATCAATGTTCGAACGTCGATCTCCAATCCATAATTCGTACGGTTCAGAACATGGTGACGACGGATGCCACTAATCCATGCCCATACCTTCGAGATTCGTGGATATTGGTACGCGTGCTGAGCATCATATATGCAATAACCGAGCATGATACCTCACCTTTGGACCAGCATACACGGAAGTGTATATCGGGAACTCGGCCACTACCATATAAGGATATGGGTCAGCTACCACATATATGATTGATGAAGCAGGAAAGGAATTGGCAGGCTTATATTCCGAATTGCCACACCAATATCATCGCTTGGAAGCCTTGTTTTCGTATAGGAGGCATATATTATGATTGAAAGACATTTCGATTGAGAAAGATTAAAGATGACAGCGTGATTGCGCGATTGGAGGTGTTTGGAGGTCTATTAATCTCTGAACATAGGAGTGGAGAGAAGGATTCTTTTGCAGGCCCTAATGCGCCCGCCATCCATGATCAATAAACCTCTGAAACCTTCAAAAGCACGTCCACGTCATCGCTCCTAAATTAGCCATCGCTGATCATGATATATGGCATAGATGCATGGGTCATCCTTCGAGGCCTGCTGTTAAGAGCCTGGAATTGATGCGCTGGTGTTCAAATCTCTGTGAACCGTGCCACATGGAAACCGAAGAAGAAGAAGAAGAAATATCAAATATCAAATATCTTACACACTCCATGTTTATTCCCGTGGTAGATCTCATATTAGTAGTGCTACTCCTTATATTTTTTGTGTTTGGTCGCCACTTTCCTTCATGATTGTGTAAATAGTACGGAGTAAATGTACGTACCACTACGGAGTACTAATAATTACTACTCCTATCTTGCTGACCTTTAAGCCATTCCCCTATTGGCCAGCACACGCCAAGACCCGCCTCCCGACATCGGCCCTTCTCTCCACACCAGCTTGGGAGCTTTAGACCTATTTTATTTAGTATTTTATTTTTTTTCGTTCTCATCGACGAAACTCCAGCTTCTTTTACAACACCTACAGTATCACCCGGGCACATTCCCCTCTCCCAATTTACATTTACATAGTGTATGGAGAGGACGCAGAGTCAAGTGGCTTGGATCTTGGCAAGTTGACGTGCGCGCGCATTGACTGACAAGAAAGCTACCCTACAACCCTGACATGTGCTACCCTCTGACCTAGTCATATTTCTTCCCAAAAAAATCCTTCCACAATGCTCCGGCTGCAGACACAGGGCCAGGTGCCCAAGAGCTTTAAGAGGCTGCTCTTCCCATTACCCTCGTACGTGTTCAAGTATTCTACCTAAATGGCGCCTTTTTGAAACTACTTGGAACTGTCATGGCTGACTCTGTTGCTTTTTATTTGCAGGCGATTTTTTTCTGCAACTTCATCATCAAAGGAGAGGAAACTCAACACTGTGTCTCAACATGTCACGCAACCCATATCCCAGGGCGCTTCACAGGCCATGCTATATGCCACAGGCTTGACCCCGGAGGATATGTCGAAAGCTCAAGTGGGCATCTCCAGTGTCTGGTATAACGGAAACCCGTGCAACATGCACCTCCTTGATTTAAGCAACCGAGTGCGGGAGGGTGTGCAAAAAGCAGGGCTTATCGGTTACCAGTTCAACACCATAGGTGTCAGTGATGCAATCAGCATGGGTACTAAAGGTATGCGGTATAGTCTGCAGAGTCGGGATCTCATCGCAGACTCGATCGAAACAGTCATGGGTGGGCAATGGTATGATGCCAACATCAGCATCCCCGGCTGTGACAAGAACATGCCTGGTGTTGTTATGGCCATGGGAAGGGTAAACCGGCCGAGTTTGATGGTCTATGGTGGAACTATCAAACCAGGTTGCGCGGCAACTCAGAACAATGCTGATATTGACATTGTGTCCGCTTTCCAAGCGTATGGCCAATTTCTGACCGGCGAGATCACTGAGGCTCAGCGATATGATATTATCCGACACGCTTGCCCTGGTGGTGGTGCTTGTGGCGGAATGTACACTGCCAACACCATGGCCTCCGCGCTCGAGGTTATGGGTATGACACTACCAGGGTCGTCGTCTAACCCTGCAGAATCTAAAGCCAAGGATCTAGAATGTCTTGCAGCTGGTGAAGCAATTAAGACACTTCTCAAGGAGGATATCAGGCCCTCCGACATCTTAACACGCAAGGCGTTCGAGAATGCGATGATTCTTGTCAATATCACTGGTGGCTCTACCAACGCAGTGCTCCATCTAATTGCCATTGCTGACTCTGTCGGCATTAAGCTCACAATCGACGACTTCCAGTCCGTCAGTGACCACATCCCCTTCCTGGCAGATCTCAAACCGTCCGGCAAATATGTCATGGCAGATCTACATGCAATTGGCGGCACTCCTGCCTTACTGAAATTCCTGCTGAGAGAAGGCCTCATTGACGGCTCTGGAATGACGGTTACTGGCCAAACTCTGGCCAAAAATCTTGAGAAAGCCGTCGATTTCCCCACAGACCAGAAAATAATTCGACCCCTCAGCAATCCCGTGAAGAAAACCGGACACATCCAGATCCTGCGCGGAAGTTTGGCCCCTGGAGGCAGTGTAGGAAAAATTACGGGCAAGGAAGGCACGAAGTTCACTGGCAAGGCGAAGGTCTACGATGACGAAGACAATTTCATCGCAGCATTGGAACGGAACGAGATTTCAAAGGATGAGAAGACAGTCGTAGTAATTCGCTACACAGGCCCCAAGGGTGGTCCTGGAATGCCCGGTACATTATTTATCTCACCCACCCAAGACGGTAACAGCTGTTCTCGGCAAGCTCAGGGCTAACTTTTTTACCTTTTTTCTTTTCTTTAATGCAACAGAGATGCTCAAACCATCTTCCGCCCTCATGGGTGCCGGTCTAGGCTCGTCCGTCGCACTGATCACAGACGGCCGCTTCAGCGGCGGCTCGCACGGTTTCTTGATCGGCCACATCGTTCCCGAAGCCGCAGTCGGTGGACCTATTGCTCTCGTCGAAGACGGTGATGTCATTACCATCGATGCGGAAAAGCGGTTGCTCGACCTGAACGTCTCTGAAGATATTCTTGCGCGGCGGAAGATAGAGTGGGAAGCTAGGGAGAGTAAGGGGCTGAACCCTCTTACGGGGATGAAGATGCGAGGGACGCTAGGCAAATATGCTAGGTAGGTAACATCCTATTCCCACACTGCCTGTGTTTCATGCCCTTTACCGTCAAAGTAAAATACATGTTTCTATTTTAGCAGGATTTCTCACTAAGGACTTTTTTATGCTCAACTCGCAGATCTGTCAATGACGCAAGTCATGGATGTATTACCGATGCATTGTAGAAGTCGTGTTTCCTATTCTATTTTCTGTTTTTTTTTTTTTTTTTTTTTTTTTTTTTTTTTTTTTTTTTTTTTTTTGTGCATTTGCAATGCTTTTATATAGCATTTGCCCCACTAGATATCGATTCCGGATTTCTTCTGTAAGTTCTATGCGCAAAACAGGCCATTTTGAGGAGCCGATTCTACATTGGTTTGTCTTCAATGATTTGTATATCAGGATAGGGGCGGGTGAGGGGCGATTTAAAAGACTAAGAACAGTCAGAGCTACGGGGCTTGATTTTGACACTTCCTGAACATGATAACAGCACCAGATGGATGGTAGGGCTTTGTAGTAGAATTTCAAGCTATCTATATATTCATTTATATTTATAATGATCCCTGTTTAAAGCAAATGTAATCAGGAGTGTTTCTATCTAGGAAATGACAGAAAATGGAGAAGGGATACAAAGAAGGAGAAGAAGGAAAAATTAAAAATGGACCTTCTCCAGGTTATTCTTTAGTTTCTACTTCACATGCGAAGTTTATATATCATAAATACTGCTCTGTTCGTGGGTGCTGTTTCCCGCTGAATTAAATGCGCCAACAGACAGATGGGAATTGAACGAGAGAGGGGATGTCCTAGGGGGACACACAATAATAATAAGAGAAGTAAGGAAAATGTCCAGTCAAATGGCCACTTCCAAAGGAATGAAAAAGGGGCGGGACGTGAAAAGACAACGAATAAAATGGGAATGATGAAATGTGTGGTTTAAATAACTTATGGTATGGGTATGTACGATATGGTATATCCGCCGAGATCTCTCCTAAATAAATAAATAAATAAATAAATAAATAAAAAATTAATAAGAATAACCATATCCCCCCGATCCAATCCAATAAATGAATTTTTACCCTCCTGGAGAGGCGTTTCTCATCCCAACGAAAAGCGCGCGGTCACCGCATTCGTCGCCAAAATCTCAATGCGTTGCTCATAAAGTTCCATGACATGCATCATTGGGTCGCCAAACACCACGTCCTGCAAATCATGGTCCTTCATCAGAAACGCTTCCGCATGACCCCCGTCTTGCACGTAGTTTTTCTGTGTTTCGCGGTCGCCCCCGCGAAGGAGAATCAGACTCCCCGCCGCGCACAGGGACGACGGCGGTGTCTTCCATATCACTGTGGGCATTGGATCGAGGGCTTTTTCCAGGTCATTGTTCCTGTTGTGGTTGCTTTTGACATTTCCTGTAGGCTTCTTGCCGCTGAGAAGATGTAATTTTTGCTGCAGGCTCATCGAGCTTGATTTTCGGGATGTGTTCTCCCCCGGGCCGGTGGAAGGCGATGGAGGGAGTGGGGGTGCAGGAGAGATATAGAGGTCCACTAGCGACCGGACGTACGCTTTATCTGCACGGGGAACCGGGTCGCCCTCGTTCACAAATGAGAAGAATAGCCATTTCTGGAACCTCTCACGGCCGGGTCCAACGGGTTTCTGCAACGGAAGGAGCGACACTGGCGGGGCGCCGAAGGTGATGCAGTGTACACGCTTAAAGCAGTCGCGCATTCGTATCAGGTCGGATTTTAGTGTCTCTGACAACATGTGCATGTATAGCAGGCTAGCGATGGCACCACCGGCCGAGTGGCCCGTGATTACGAGAGAGCATGAGATGCGCGAAGGGTTTTCGTCCAGTATCTGCCGTAGGCGCGCGGCCACTGGCCTGACCATGCGGCATGCAACAGAGAGAAAGCCGGCGTGGCACAGATTGCCGCGGTCGTCGAGAAAGTTTTCAGGCGCAACAGGGTCTGAGTTCATGTTTGTGGCCCAGTCGCGGAAGCTGTGCGTGCCGCGAATTGCAAAGACGATTACATTCATGTTGTCGACTGGTTCGGATTTTATGACCATTGCTTTTGTCCCGAGGCGCCAGTCAGCCTCGACCCGGGTCTCGCGCTCGGCCCCAGTGGGTTTGTTGTACACTCTTTGAGAGAAGCGTGCTGCTAGGCAAAGGAGTGGGTATGTAGGAATATAGCTGTAAGGGAAAGAAAGTTTAAGGGGATTAAGTAAATAAGTAAGTAAGTAGGTCCAATTTGGCAAGGGAGAGGTAAAAAAATGCTTACAGTCGCAAGGGTGTGAGGGAACCCGGAAGACGAGAGTTTGCATAGTGATACACCTTGGAAAAGTAGTTGATATTCATTGGGTACGGGCGTCGTTTGCGAACGCGGAACGGCCGTCCGCTATCTCCACCACGAAGTGAGGGTTGGGGCTGGTAGCTCACATCTATATGAAAAAAAATTAAAAAAAATGATAAAAAAAATTGGTTACTGGTCAATGCAATGGGGACGATGAGCCAGAGCAACGTACGTAAATCTCTCTCCATGCCGCTAAATTCCTGGCCATCTATGGAGGCAATAATTTCGTCCAGTTTGCCGGAAAGAAGATCGGGGAGATCAACAGATCCACTCGAGGAACTATGATCTGGGTCGGTGTTGCTGTTCAAGCTTGCCCGAGTAGACCCTTTGGAAGTTGTAGGGGCACCGTCGTGAGGCGGGTGATAAAGATGGCGATGATGATGCCATTTCGGGCGATGCTTATAGGGTTGTATGGGTTTTGCGGGCTGTTCTGGGGGCAGCCAGGTGGAAGTAAAGCGGGGTTGTGAGGGAGCAGGTGAGAGAGAAGGAGATATGGGAGGGGAGCTGGGCGGGGTGGGAGGAAAGTGTTGTGACGACAGGACAGACGACCTTGAGATATCGTAATCTGAAGGGCTAAATGGGATGAAGGTGTGAGTGCTGCTACTGCCCTTCTCATCGCTGTTAAAGCTGCTGCCGCTCTTGTTGCTGCTGTTGTTGCTGTTGTTGTTCACGGCGGGTGGTATGTCTCGGTAGGCAGGGTGATCTTCCAGCGGAGGTGCTGCTGGGAGGGCATCTAGATGAGGGGGGTGCTGAAGATGGCGAAAAGCCACAGCATCGGGGCGCGGAGGTGCAGGGCGGGGAGGCCGCTGAAAGTAATCTGCATTGTCGAACCCCGGGTGCGCCAGCGGAGGACTCAATACGGGTGAGGAGCTATTTTGCAGATAATACGACGGCGGGAAGGGGAGCGGCGGGCTGATAGTCGGAGTATTGGATCGCCGATGAGAATGGGGCGTCCTGGGGCTTGGTATACCAAGGAAGGTCATACTGCTTGAAGTTCTTTTTTATTGTCGTGTGGTAGACATTAAATAGGCGCTGGATAATGATGAACGTAGTAGAGAGAGAGATGTAGCCAGTTTGCTCACTTAAGGCATCTGGCTATGAGGCTCTGGGGGCTAATAACCAGGCAAAGAGAGCGGGCCCGAAAAATCAAGGTCGCCTTAGCATGCAAGTTGAAGTACGGACGGAGCATGTAGGAACAGTGAATAAAACTGCTAAAGTTGCTGCTGGTCCAGCGACATGTTGAGAGAGAGATGGAGCATAACCAACAGCGCGTGTTGTATGAAAAGATTCCTCACTGTTGGAGAGAATATCACATCGCATCTGGTGGGGGTTGTTGGGGCAGATATCTCGCGGGATTGCGGTATCGTTATTACTATTCTGGTTTGCTTTCCTTCAAGCCAACCAGAAATCGTAAATAACTAACATGAACAATCCCCCAGGGATCCGGGCGGCCTTCCGCTGGCATTATTGGTTGTCTATTTATATAACCAACAACCGCAGACAGGGATCAGACATCCGCCATGCACATCAGCGAGGCTGCTGCGGCAACACTGGGGTATTGGAACTCGTGTTGGATGTTGGATAGCGTAGTACCCCGTGCTCAAGTAAATGATGCAGCAAGGGGATGGATAACAGGCCCGTCGATTAAGAGAGTTAGTTACCGCGTCAATGATTGTTCTTGGTTTCGGCCCTGTCGTGGTGGCTCTCCTTGTTCGTTTTCGAAGATCAGCCCGTGTCTGCTCCAAAACCTGGTGAACTAGATGCATCATTTAGTAGAGAAGCGGGAAGTCGGGCTGTCCCTAACTGAGAGCTATACAACTTCGCCCTATCCTGTCGTGTTTAACCCAACGATTGTGGCACTACACTTCAATCAAAGCCCAGCGGATAAAAAAATAAAATAAAATAAAATATAAAAACCAAAAAAAAAAAAATAAATAAATAAATAATAAATAAATAAATAAATAAATA
>LGRN01000437.1:0-23209 GCA_001883825.1 Emergomyces pasteurianus Ep9510
GGGGGGGACTTACAGTGTTGTGAAATTCATGGTAAACGTCAGGCTCATAGAAAACAGGGTAAACAGCCAAGTTGGGATGGTGATGGTAGTGAAAGTAATAACCCAGTATAGGACGCTGGGAACGACATGGAAAAGAAAGACGAAGAGGCGCCCTATGAAGGTCGCCATGGCGAAGAAAGCGGAGGTGTCACTGAGGGGGGATGGGGTGGGGGAAATATGTGAGCAGATGAGGGAGGGGGAGTGAGCAGAAGAAGAAGAGAGCGCTGAGGACAGAGCAAAAGAGGTTTGGAGTGGGTCTAGAGTAACGGGCTCGGTGGGGGATGCAGGATGTAGCGTAGACCCGCCATCGTGCTTGATGCTAGGATTGTTGTTGAGGATGACGATGCTGTGACGCTCGGAAGGTAGACCAGCAGGCTCTTGGGCAGCAGTGGCACTGGAAGATACTATTCGATACGAGGGTATTGAAATATCGGGAGTTTGAGCAGACATTGTCCAGCTCGCTTGTCAGTCGGCATACCTAATGGTCGAAGCAAGGGCCTGAGCGAGGGGACACGAAATTCGGTAGCGGAGGGTTATCTATCCATGGGAAGGTTCAAGCAGCAATAGATGGACAACAACAGGAACCTTTAGATGGCGAGGGAGAAAGCTAGTCGCCCAGCCTTTTTCCAAGCCCTGGAACAAGAACAGCGCCGCCTATGACGGGTTCCCCATGGTGGGGGGGTAGTTTTAAAGTTAAGTTAGTTAACTAGTTAGTTAACAGGGCCAGTCAATTGAAGCTGGCACAACGTGGGCAGATAGATAGCCAATAGCGGGTGGTTGGGTGGTTAGTGCCAGTCAACGCTGATAGTAACTAGTATGTAGTAGTAATAATGACTGAGGACCGGTCGATGAGATGAGATGAGATGAGGGCGTTGGTTACGCGTTAGTAGTTAGGAGCTGTTCTCTTGGAATGAGTAAATGTTCAGGTTCTACGGAGTAAGGCCCCGTTAACTAAGTTACGGAGTATTAATAATGTGACGATCAACTAGTTAACTGGTTTCCTTATCAATCAGGCCGAGGGACATATAAACACAACCCCTTAAGATACTACTTTTCCTATACGGAGTCAATAGTCTGCATTCTCACACTCAGCTCACTCTCCGGTCTGCTATCTAGGTTACGTGCATGGTCTAAGATCTCCGATATTAACTCCCACAGTAACAGGACGGAGCACGGAGTGCCGCCACCTGAGACATGGGGCCAAAACCCGCCCCCTTCTTTCATGTTGACTCGCTTTCCAGAAAACGATCTTCCCCGGCCTGGAAGAACAGAACGCCTGTCGAGGTATCGAGTTTTAGTAAAATTCCACGGTTTTTATTCCCACTGTTGGAGAAACTAACCGTTAATATACTACAAAATTTGCTGTTTCTCTCACGGTCTCACGGGAATGCACCTCCAAAATCTGTCTAACGACCCATGTTGATCTGATGTTGCCCAAATTTCTGAATGGCATGTTCTACATGAGGGGGGGGGTTTACTGTACCCTATTGTCAGTAAATAAATGCAAGACAATGGGCGTTTATTAAATCGCCCCCTTGTTATGTCAGTTCATAAGTGGCCTCTGAATTGCCTGCCAATTCTTACGTGTCAGTTCACTCACTTCGAATTTTTTTGCGTTATATAGATTTTATTTTAAGTTTTTAATTTTATAATTTTTAACTCATTCCCCGTTTTATTTTATATTTTATATTTTATTGTGACTGATTTCCTTTTGGTGGTAAAGGAGGATATGTTATTTGCCATTACTAAGAAGAAAAGTGGCGATGAAGATCGTGGCGATATAATCGTCAATTTCAAACGCCATAAACGTATCGGAAATTCATGGCTTGTATCAAGCATAATTATCGGTCCTTCCATTTTGTCATGAGTTGACCCATCTACCTATCTACCGCCGAAGATACAAACCTTCCCCCCTCCCCAGGGCAATTATCATGACAAGCTGCTGCGGTGGCCAGATTTTATCTACTACCAGGCAAGGTATAGATTTTACCAAATTTACCAACCACAATATACGTATATATATATAAATATATATATATGCAGGTAATCAGTCGACTTTTATGTGTCGAAGGCTTATTGCTCCACTGCATTCATCTTTTCTGGCTGGCTGATGTCATTTTTCAGCTACGGAATCCTTCGCACATGAGATAGAACATAAAACCGCTTCCTGGACCAAAATACTGCCAGCGCCCAACCGGGACAGAAGCGTTTGTGCTGCGGGTTTTAATTCAGCTATGCCCCTGCATAGTCTACAAGTTACGCAACCGTGAGACACTCTCAGTGTGAATGCCGGACCTTAAGGAATGGCGGAACGGATACAGCTCCTCCTGTCCCGAAATAAAGATTGGGACGAGACCATTATCCGATGTGGATGGGTCTCTTCATTGGAGGTGGACCCGTTGCCCAGCGGCATATCCATTGCCCGAGTCTTATAAACTTGATGATCGATGCGACAATATGCGCTGGAATAAGAAGTGTGTACTACCCATGTTGTTGAGTTTCAGGGGCGAAAGGAAAAAATTTGGAGAGCTGGTGAGAGTGCGGTCGAGAGGTGATAGTTTTGGGAAGGGGATAATACCTGCTAATGAAATTTACGAATTTGTGGGGCATATTTGACATATAGATAGAACAGGGTAGTTAATACCTCAGGACCCACGATGGATACAAACTGGTTATATGGCAAAACGCACAGTGAATAAGAGGATTTCAACCCGGCTTTATCTTCATGCTTTCAGGAAGCTGATCTATATAAGAGACTCTTATATTCACTACTGGGTGAGAAAGCAAAACTTTCTCTCATCAGTTTCAAAGGATTCCCGAAAAACGCCTATGACTACACGATCGTTGAGACGTGAGCCACCAACCTCCTTCCTGAGCTGTTAAAGTGGAAAATACTCCGCATCTAAAATCTGAATGCCTTGCACTGGTAACCAAAGTAGGCATCATTTGGAAATAACGTCATTTTCTAACGTATCGAGCTCGTCTAGCAACTGGACTGTTTCGCCAGGATTGGATACCCAAGAAGTAGTGCATGCGAGTCTGGCCTGTTGATATTGAAATATCGGCGAAGTTAAAACATGTTACAGTATACTTACCATATGCCGAATCATAGGAAATGACGAAACCCAGGGGTAGGGCATGCAGGGCAAACTGTACAATATTAAACATACCTTGAAATCATTAGAGCCTGCAGAGAGAAACTGGTCACCAATATGGAGAGTCTTGGATCTGGCAATGCCTCCAAAATAACGCTGGCAAGCGAGCACACCCCAGGATTTGTCGCCAATGTCAATAAATACGTCATTTCCTCCTAAGGGTAATCGTGAGTATGTGGGTTGTAATGCTCATGAAGTGATGTAGACACCCTTGGAGGCTATTAGAAAGATCATTGAACCTACCATTGAACGCACAGAACGGTAGGCGATGACCAACCGATGACAATTCCACCGTGTGCTGTGCTACAAGAACTGTCTCCTCAAGCTGCTCTCGCTGCATACGCTTGCCATCGAGTGGAGATATACCAACGGCTCGGGGCTTGCGAACGATCGTAGCCGGGAGATTTAGGTTTGTTACGCAGTCGCGAAGTGCAGTTTCAGCGACATCCAGTAATTCGGTGATGTCCTCCTCCTTCCACAGTTTCATCTCATCTAACATCCACTCGCTCCGTTCAACGGGCGAGAGTAAATCGGCGGATGAACTGTCAAACTTAAATAAGAAATTGCTCTCGCCACCCATGACTATAAGGCTATTTTTTTGGTCCTCAGTCAGATTTGGAGCGTTGTTCACGTTATCTAGTAGGCCGTGAAGACGTCCATAGTACTTTGCTACCTCCGTGTATCCAGCGGCGGTAACGATGCCAATTCTTTTCCCTTGGCGTAAGAGGCGGATTATCCTCGGAATGACGGGATTGTCCTCGGTCAGTGATGCTCCATCATCGTAGAGCGTCACGTCACCGTCAAAAGTGATGAGCTCTACGGTTCCACCTCGGATAAGGCCCAAGAGCTGTGCTGTGTTGAGGATATTGCGAATATCATTGAAAGATGGAGGCACAAATCGCCGGCTACTAATGAAACGTTTTTTATCCTGGTACCTGAAGGCATCGGCCAAGAGTAGAGGAGTGAAGAAATTCCCAATGCTAGGGACTAGAAGCTTCAATTTCGAACGATGGCTGGTTCCGCTGTTTTGATGACTGACTGTAAAATGGATTAGTACATTTCGAGGTTTTGCGTGGTTAATAGGCTTGGGATAAATTGGTGGGGGCGTAGGGCTGGATTACTGTGGTCATCAATGAGACTTTCGACATCATGCATGATGTCCACATAGCGGTCATGAGTTTTAGCAGCAAGAAGAGCAAGGCTGGGGCTGTTCTCTTGGTACAGTGCGGTTGGTTGTGAATGCAGAACGAAAGGCACAGCTAGCAGACCCTACCCCTGGAATCAGCTACCGCCGAGTGACAGTGGTGGCGAGCCTAAGCTGCGCAACTCTATAGCATGATATATTGGAAAGGAAAAGTAAAATGGCTCGCGCAAAGTCGCGCTTTACCTTTATCCACTCAATCTAACATGATTTACTGTCAGTCCGGCTCTATGGAAGTATCTATAACTGATAGGATAAATTTACCAGCTGGTCTCTGCGATGAGACTACCTCCCAGAAGAACCCAAAGTTAGAAATGTTCCCACGAAGGCTCGAGACGTTCCAGATCGGCACAGCAGATGGGAATATACTCAGTACCAACCTTAAGGGCATCTAGAGGTTTAAAATTAGCCATAACACAGCTTCAAGGATAGAAACGTTAAGGAACTAAAAGTAGGGCCTTACATTCTACTCGGTATCTAGTCGTCATGATTTTGAACTTGGGATGTTGACAATGAACTGCAGAGCGGTCTGGCGCAAGAAGATAGGTATCACAAACTGCAAGGGGGGTTGTCCAGGAAAACAATGACTTATATCAGAACTTATCTGGTCTTGTGATAGCTGGGGCTTCCAATGCTGACTAGTTGATTGTGGAACTGTTAGATGCAGTGAGTGGCTTGGCCAGGTCTGGTCGATGTTTGGGGCCAAAAACAAAAAAATATAAATCAGATGGCTCAGCGCTTTGAATTAACTAATTCTTGGAAAAGTTCTTGTCCTATGCTTGGTCATTACCTGACCTCAAAGTTGAGATTTGTAGGAGGAACAAAACCATAAACTGTTCGCTGGACACTGGGGAGCCAGAAGCAAATCTGCCACTGGAGCTGTCAATCGCTCTCCAAAGATTGATGCCGTTAATAGAGTGGTGTTCTCTATTTGTTTAAGATGATAATAAAGGAAGGTAATTAATGAATATACAAATTTGTACGGAGTAGGTTGTCTTCCAGATGCAGCTGTTCTTGTAGCTGTACGAGTAGGTGGTTTGGTATTAGCGTTTCAAGCTCGCGGATTCGGCAGGTATAGCCGAGAACCGAATCGGTTTGCCGGATCTACTTACTTAGCCATCGGAGCCGACCGAGCAGTTTTACTAACTACAACCAGTAAATGAAATAGCCTCAAGATATCCTGCTATTAACATGAGCTCCCACCTTCCTGAATATCGGCTCAATGTAAATTCTTTCTAATATTAATGGTGCTTCAACACAAAAGGAAGGATACTTTAAAAGATGGAAAACACTTAATTCAACATCCTAAGCACACCTCCAATCCACTGCTGATTCTCATGCACTTAATAACTACCTATCTTGTTTGGCCTCTTCCTGGCTCACAAGCATAACAACATCCCGCAAAGACCTCTCTTCGTCCTCACTATCAACGCCCCACGACCACATCACAATCCCACTAGAAAGGCCTTTGCCCTCAACATCGCCCGCAACGCTTTCACCACCGACCGTCTCCAGGCCCCTTTGCAGATCCGCACCCATGTCTGGCGCACCACCTAGCCACTGATGCTGCACGGACAACCGCTCTGGCCGCAAGCCGATTGTTAGTTTCTTACTCCGGCGGTGGCCAGAGAAGGCTGTTAACTCGCCGTTTTCAGGGGATGTCGGGGTCCATGTCATCGCGTGGAAGGTATGGAGTGAGACAGGGGTACTGAGGTCGGTTTTGTCGTTTTGTTCGTGCGCCTGATTCAGACCGGAGGAGATGCGTGGTTGGAATGAATCCGTACCCTCACCCCGGGCTAGAAGCGGGATGAGGTAGACCAGGTCCGTGGTGAGAAGGAATAGAAGGAATTGTTGGAGATCGTCACGGAGGCCGAAGTGTGATGTGCTGGAATTAGCGCGTGCGCCAGAGGAGATGTTCGTTGCTACTTCAAATTCCGTGCCAAGCGCGTTGGGACTTATGTTGGTTATTATGCGGATTTTGAAGCTCGAGGTGGGGGAGAGGAAGGTGCCGGTTACGATAGACTCTAATGGGGAGACGAAGCCGCCCACAAGTCTCTCGACAAAGGGAGGGGTGTCTGGCTCCGAGAGAGAGGAAGTGGTTTTGTTTATGGATGGGAGCTGCACGGACATAAAGGGGGTCATGTTATATTTGCATTTTAAGCCGGCAAGTTGCAATGTTCGGGTTATGGTTTCCAGGAAGGATCCTAACCATCGTAGGGCTGATTTGTGCTGTAGATAACACACGGTAGGTTGAAGGAGGGAGTATTCTGGATTTGGGCGACGTTTTGCAGTGATTGGTGGTGGAATTTGTGTCCTGCGATGATACTTCTGCCGATGGGCATGGGAGAGCAAAATTCGCAGGGATTGCGCTACAGCCTCTGCTAGAGCATCTTCAGCATGGCCCTGCTGGTCCAAGTTCGAAACATTGCCCTCATCTAGGTCGACCATATCAATAAGAATTTGCTGATTATCGTTGGCTTGGAACTGGATCAAATTATGCTTGCTCTCGATCCCATGTTGTAAGAGAGTTCGTGCTTCACGATTAATTTCATGGAACAACTCTTCTTCATACAAGGAATCGCGAGCCAGACGAATGCGGCTCTCGATGGTATTGTTGCCAGCAGTCAACTCGAGGGAGATCAGTTTCGAGGCTCCCACTATTTGGCCATCCTGCTGCACACGAATACGAAGGGAACGAGGTCCTGACGTCTGTAATCCGCGGTCTAGTATTAGGTCTCCTCCGTCGCCTCGCCGCAGGGCAGCAAGGCCACGGTCACGGAACGTTGGAGTAGCTGATTGAATTCCATCAGCTAACCGATATGATACGAGAATGCTTTTAAGAATAAAAACATACCTTCCAAGAAGCCGTAATGCACACCTAACGTCTGTCGTTCCCTCGGAAGCCTACAGACCTTCCATCCCTTCTCCTTAATATCCAACACCCCAGCCCAATACTTTGTCTCAGCAGCAACCTCTTCCTCCAACCGGGAAGCAGCTTGGAGCAGCCTGGTTGCCGCGGCATCGAAATTCTCCAGCTTCCAACCTCGCGACAAGTCGACGATTTCTTTCTGTGCAGCTTCGGTTTTCTCTGGCGATTTGATGAGGTCAATTCCCAATGACCCTAGCGGGGCCCTTTGTTTGAGATAAGGGGACATGGAAATCTCAGCCTGGCGCGGTGTATATTTGGAGACAAGCAGAGAGACAAGATCGAGGGCATAGTTAGCTTCAGCATGGGCTTGCCTACATTTCATCACGGTCAGCCTCAATAAAATTTAAAATTAAATTTGAAATAGTTTAAGTCCTTGCTTCACAAGTGGAAATCTCCCGGAAAGACGCACGCTGCAAAATCCACAATTTCGGCCCTGTTCTTGAACAATTTCTCCAGCCTATCTGTCGGTTTAGCATCCTGCGATTTGGCATCCTCCGTTTCCTCCGCTTCCCTTCCTAGAGCTTGTTGCGCATCGACCTCCTCGCGGAGGCTTTGTTCGGTAACATTGCGAAAAGAGCCGTGCTGAGCATTGATCTGGGCGATTTGGATGGGTAATCGATCCGGTTCGGCTGCTGGCCTTTGGATAATGGGTCGCAGAGGAAGGAAGAATGATTGCTCCATACTTGGCGGCGGTACGGGAAGCAGATGGTTGGGTTCTGCGCTATTCGATCAGACTGTGGCAGCTCTCCTTGCGATATTTGAGGATGGCAGATGCTGCTAGTAAAACTGTTAAAGGTAGCATTGCATGAAGATCTGAGCAGGACACAGGTAATACGCAAGCCTATAAGTAAATGTCAATCGCTATAGCAATGCTACTGTATTCATTACTCCAAATAAGGTTTCTTGGCAGAATCAGGTGATGGGGCTTATAAAATACCTCGGCAGTAAGATTATCCGGTCCTTCTTGCCCTAGCCGATATGCACGGACCAATTGCCTATTTTAGGCCAAGGTGAGTTTCCCAGCGCTAAGCCTAATACGGTCTAGTGTCCTCTCTTCCCGCCTCACCGAAAGCTGGCCTTGCTGAGTCATCATGACGCTGCCTTTGTTTCGACTTTTTCCCAAGAATTCCGGTGTCTGTGACCTCTGGCCAACTGCACTGCGGTTTTATATTCCGCCAACAACACACATTCAATGCTGCAATTGTGTCTCTCTTTTCCGTGTATCATCTGCTGCTCCAGTGCTAGTCCACTCAGGATATCGTTATTACTACTAAAAATCGGTAACAAAGTTTTTGGGAATTCCTTGGAGTTTGCATAACGAGTCCTAGTACTACCGCTTCGCTTCCACTTTGACGGAGGTTGGAAAACTCTGGCACAGATATAACCGTTACCAGGTCCCAACGACTACAAAGAAAATTGCAAATTCTTTAACAGAAATTCAATACTGCTGCATATCGCATCTTTTGACAATACAATGGCAGGGCCCGCAACCACCACTCCTGTGAGTGTGTCCAAGCGTCGCCGCATCGCCGTGCTCACTAGCGGCGGGGATGCCCCTGGTATGAATGGCGTGGTCCGCGCCGTCATTCGCATGTCTATCCACTGTGGTTGTGAGGCCTATGCTGTCCACGAGGGTTATGAAGGCTTAGTACAAGGTGGAGATCTTATCAAACGCATGCATTGGGAAGATGTGCGGGGCTGGTTATCGCGGGGAGGTACCTTGATTGGTTCTGCGCGTAGCATGAGCTTCTTGACTCGAGAGGGACGTGTGCAGGCGGCGAAGAATTTAGTTATCCGAGGAATTGATGCATTGGTTGTATGTGGTGGCGATGGCAGTTTAACAGGCGCGGATATCTTCCGCGGGGAATGGCCTGGTTTATTGAACGAGTTGGTGAACAAGGGGGATTTGACTGCTGAGCAGGCGGAACCGTACACTTGCCTGAATATTGTTGGCATTGTGGGTTCCATCGATAATGATATGTCGACGACTGATGCTACGGTTGGCTGTTACTCGTCACTCCACCGTATATGCGAGGCTGTTGATGAGGTGTTTGACACCGCAGCTTCCCATCAGCGCGGCTTTGTGATTGAAGTGATGGGACGGCATTGTGGATGGCTGGCTTTGATGTCAGCCATCAGTACGGGAGCGGACTGGCTGTTCATTCCAGAGAGGCCTCCGAGGGATGGCTGGGAGGACGACATGTGTGATATCATCACTCAGGTACTTTGCCAGTCAAACATATTCGTCACTTACGAGAATCGTGCCTAACTAATTTTTCGTTTTGAGAGCAGAATCGGAAACGAGGCAAACGCCGGACCATCGTGATCGTGGCTGAGGGTGCCCAAGACACAAACTTGAAAAAAATAACTTCTGAATCCGTCAAGGAGCTACTGAGTAACAGACTCAAGCTTGATACGCGAGTCACTGTTCTCGGTCACACCCAGCGAGGAGGACCGGCCTGTGCTTATGATCGGTGGCTGGGCACACTTCAGGGAATAGAAGCTGTCAAAGCCGTCTTGGAAGCCAAACCTGGTTCACCCTCACCCATCATAACTATCAGAGAGAACAAAATTGAGCGGTCATCGCTCGTTGAAGCTGTTCGAGTTACGAGGACCGTCACACAGGCCATCAAGGAGAAAGACTTTGCCACAGCCATGGACATGCGAGATGCGGAATTCAAAGCCTATCACAGAGCGTATATCAACACAACAACCCCCCACCATCCAAAGTTGCAGCTACCAAGTGACAAAGTAAGATTTTTTTTTTTTTGATTTTTTTAGTTTCTTTAAAAATCACAAAGATACCCCCTAGTTTAGCTATTCCGGCTCTTTTTACAATTTTTAACTAACTGTATCATCGCTTCAGCGCATGCGAATTGCAATTATCCACGTCGGTGCTCCAGCTGGCGGGATGAACCCCGCGACACGCGCAGCTGTAGCCTACTGTCTCGCCAGAGGTCACACGCCAATTGCGATATACAATGGCTTTCCAGGCCTATGTCGCCACCACGCGGATAAACCCCTGGGATCTGTTCGGATCGTTAAATGGCTTGAATCCGACTCGTGGGTAAACGAAGGGGGCTCCGAAATCGGCACAAACCGCGGTCTCCCCTCTGAAGACATGCCCAAGACCGCTGAATGTTTCGAACTGTACAAATTCGACGCCCTTTTTGTCATTGGCGGATTCGAAGCGTTCACTGCCGTAAGCCAGCTCCGCAAGGCCCGAGAGCAATACCCAGCCTTCCGAATCCCTCTCGTCGTCCTCCCCGCGACCATCTCTAACAACGTCCCGGGCACCGAATACTCGCTCGGCAGCGACACTTGCCTCAACACCCTAGTTACCTTCTGCGACGTAATCCGTCAGTCCGCCTCCTCCTCCCGGCGCCGCGTCTTCGTCATAGAAACTCAAGGCGGCCGCTCAGGATACATAGCCACCATGGCCGGACTCGCCATTGGAGCCTTCGCCGTGTACATCCCTGAAGAGGGCATTGACATAAAAATGCTAGCACGGGATATCGAGTACCTTCGTCGCAACTTCGCCACAGACCGCGGCGCCAGTCACGCGGGGAAGATAATCCTACGCAACGAGCGCGCCTCGGGAACCTACACCACACAAGTCATCGCGGACATGATCAAAGAGGAAGCGCGCGGCCGCTTCGAGTCCCGCGCCGCAGTACCCGGCCATTTCCAACAGGGCGGGAAGCCGTCACCGATGGACAGAGTGCGGGCGCTGCGCATGGCTATAAAATGCATACAGCACATGGAGACCTTCTTTGGGCGGAGCGGGGAGTCGATCGCGGCGGATCCGATGTCTAGCGTCGTGATTGGGATTAAGGGTAGTGAAGTTGTGTTTGGGCCGATGGGTCCTGGTGCTGACGGGCTGGGCGGCTTGGAGGAGACGGACACCGATTGGGTGCACCGGAGGCCGAAGAATGATTTTTGGATGGGGTTGAAGGATCTAGTGGATACCTTGAGTGGGAGGCCTGGGGAGGACCATCCCGGGGTGCTTCGAATGGCGGATGAGGAGGGGTGGGGTGCATATGCGCCAGTGGATCCTTGTCATTTTACGGAGTAGTTTGTTTCTTTTCTTCTTCTTTTCTTTTTCTTTTCGTTTTTGTTATGTCTTGGCCCGATTTTGGATGAGTGGATGGGGTTGTACATGCTTATAGTAGCCCCTTCAACTCCTCGGGAGTTTAGAAGCAAGAAAGTAGTTGAAAAATAAACGTAAATAAGTAACCAAACAAATGAACAAAAATAAATAATATAAATGAACTACAGAAGACCAACCTTTTTGCTCATGAAGTGACAGGTGGAAATATAAACCGCCCTTATAGGTAACTGGCTTTGTTCAATTTGTGGGAATCACGCATGCACATACATATATGAATGATAAGGTTATATGGCTGACGCTTTCTTTGACCTGGTATGTCAAGAGCAAACGGTTATGTTATTTTTAATAGTATTATTCTTTTTTTTATGGTTTTGAATGCGGATGCGCGGATGGGGGCATTATTGGATCCATTCCAGCCCGGGTGTTCTGCTACGTAGAGTACGGAGTATAATATATATATATATTTAAAAAAATTCTAAAAAATTAAATAAAGGAGATAAAAGGAAGAAAATGTAGGCATGAACTCCGTAAGAAGGGGCAATCATCACGCGGCAGCAAATCATCCACTCCCTGCTCGGTAACTAGCTCGGCATGCGACTGGCCCGCACGCTAAGACTGAGGAGTAGTATATAAAAAAACCTGGGGGTCGAGGTTCTGTCGCAGAATTTGTGGGAGGAGGACCTGGCTAAACTCGCCCTAAGAACCCTTGAATGAAATGACTCGTGGTTGGGTCCCACCGAACTAACGACTAAAACACAGGGCTTAGTTCTGCTGGGGTTGCTTTGAAGAAGATCAACACATGGAGTCGGTTAGCTCTTCGTCTTCTCTCTCCACTTTTCCTTTGGCAACCTGGACGATGTATTAGTATCTGTTCCATGGGTGCAAGTTTGCCAGTAGATTAAACTTAAACTTAAACTTACCTTGTTGAATTTTACCTCCCCCCGAATTAGGACAACAATAACTTTTGCCCACATTATATTTGCTTCATTGTTTTTTTTTTTTTTTTTTTCCCTTTGCCCTTTCCTCCCCCTTTTTTCCTTTCCGCCTTAAACAAGCCAGTATGGAGTACTATTACCTAGTAGTGGCCTCCAGATGCATGATGCACGAGTCGTTTTGCCATCCTCTCAGTGGGCAAGATTCCGTCGTCAGCAAAACTCGGCCGTTTGGTTCTAGTTCGACTGGCTTGGCCGTTGTCAGCCTCCCACTGTGCAAGATACAGGCGGACTAATTTTTCATCTAGCGGTGGACAGGGTAGGCCTCCCGGGTAGTCCTTGAGAGCCCGGTCAGTGTTTTCGGTCAAGTATACTGGCATGTTTTCATACATCTCCCAACGGGTGAGCCCTTTGTAGTATTTCTGCTCGAGCATCGGTTGCAGTGGCTTTAGACGGCTGGTTGGCCTGCAGGCAAGTTTCTGGACCCATTCGGAGTAAGGCAGAATTTCCATATTTTGGTTTGCACATCGTGCAATTAGCTCGAATGTGTCGTTTACGGACACATATTTTGAGGCATGGGGGACAATGTGATACGCCTTGCGCAGGTTCTCGTTTGACGCGGAGATGTGAAGAATGGCCGAACACACGTAATCAACCGGGACAACATCTTTCCGTTGGCCGGGCAGCAGCGGACAAGATCCAATCTCGAAACATGTGTTTATCAAGCGGCAGAGGAAATCATCCGGGTTGCCCACGCCGCTACCTGTGTGGCCCGTGACGGAGCCTGGTCGGTATATGGCAACAGGGAATCCCCGGTTAATCAAATTCTGCAGCATATACTCGACTACCCACTGGCTTTGGGCGTACCCATGGTCGTACGATAGCGCATCGAGGTGAGGAAGCAGAGGGCCGTCTTCGGAAACTTGCGAGGCGCCGGTTATCATGCCGGTGGGGCCGAAACAAGAAATGCTGGACACATAGTGCAGGGTTTTGGGTCTCCCGGTGCTAACAAGACGCAGGATGTTCAGGGTTCCGATGACATTGGCCGCCCGGTGAACGGAATAGGGCTGGATGTAGTTCACTCGTGCTCCAAGATGGAACACAACACTCGACCATTCGGCAATTTCTTCAAAGCGTTCCTGGCTGAAACCCAAATTGTCATCTTCGAGGTTTCCAGGAAGAATAAGCAGCTTCGCAATGAAAGAATCGTTCCAAAGTTTGTATTTTTCAAGGATCTTGCGAAGCCGCACGAAGCCCGTATTGGCATCTGAAGCGCGCACCAGACAGCCGACTTGATGAACATCCGGCATCTCGAGTAATTGGACAAGGAAAAATGCACCCACGAAACCGGTAGAACCTGTTAAGAAGACCCGGCCTTCCGTATCACGGCGCCAGTTTAGAGGAGATTTGTTCGGGACACTTATGCTTTCACCTAGCTTGGCATCTGACAGCCAAAGTTGTCGCTCGTCTTTCTCAATGAACGTTCCTTTTCTAAAGCTGTCGATTACAACAGCTAGACCGATCAACGTGGAGTTGTCGTAAAGCGTCAAGGTCGAGATATCGATGTCGAACTCAGTTCGAATTCGGTGAATTAACACGGCTGCTTGCAGAGAAGTACCACCTAGGAGGAAAAAGTCATCATGATCCTCAAAACTTGTTATCCCCAGGCCTAACGAGTCGCACCAGAGCTGTTGTAAACGAGATATGGTTGTCATGGATTCTCGGCTTTTTGAAAGAATCCCAGGTTGCGATTGGGCTCTTTCCAGGTACATAGTAACTAGTTTCTGGCGATCAACCTTATCATGGGAATTCAAGGGCAGTTTGTCGACAAGCTCTAAACGCGGGATCATATATTCTGGGAGCATGATCTTCAACCTATCAGCGACCCCAACGAGGGTATCCGTCGAATGAAGGCGTGGAACAGCGTATGCCACCAGCATTCCTCCCGTTCCACGACCCGAAGTGTCCACTTTGAACGCAGCAGCATCCGAGAAACGACCGGTTTTCAGCAATGCCGTTTCAACAGCTTCTAGTTCAATGCGAAATCCGCGAATTTTGACCTGGTTGTCTCGTCTGCCGATGAAATATATCTTACCGGACTCTCCGCGTTTGACAAAATCCCCAGTACGGTAAACCTTTTTCGGCGTGTCGAAATTCATCATACCATTAATTTCGAGGAACGATTCGGAGCTTTTCTGGGGATTATTCACATAGCCGCGGCTGACACCTGGCCCACCGAGATATAATTCCCCAACCTCTCCATCCTTCACAGGGCGCATGGATTCATCGAGAATGAAAGCCGATGTCGCACCAATGGCTTTCCCGATACTGATCGAGCTTTCCTTGGTGTCTTCAAGGGTTACTCTGTGTGCAAGTGCAAATGCACAACATTCGGTAGGGCCGTAAGCGTTAATTAGTTGCCCCGGGGGTCCATTCTCGAGGATCGTTTTTACTGCGGACGGCTGAGCAACTTCGCCCCCGATCATGCACATCTTAAGGGCAGCAAAGGCTGATGGATAGACAACAGCGGCGAGATTTAGAACAGCAGACGTTGTGGCCATAACCGTCACATGGAACTGTTTTACTGTGTCGGCTAGGGCGACGGGGTCGAGGAGGATGTTCTTGGAAACGAGAACAACGCGAGCACCTCGCAAAAGAGGTGCCCACACGTCAACAAGGGAGACGTCGAAGCTGGTGCTGTTTACATGGGCAACGGCGTCTTCCGCATCTAGAGGAGCAAAGGGGAAGTGATAAACAACTTCCAGAACGGATCGAGCAATGATTTGTACCGCTTTGGGCTCGCTCGTGGTTCCCGACGTATGTATCAGATGTGTACGATGTTCGAGTGATGTAGAAACAGGGAGCTCAGGAGGAAACTCGGTGCAGCGCATTTCATCGTATGATTCGTTCTCACAGACTACCAATTGACGGAAGGCAGATAAGCGTTTTTCGTTTGCACCATCGACAATAAGGTACCGCGTGTTAAGCCTTTTTAATCTGGACTCCAGCTGTTCATCGCTAAGGTTTGGGTCAAGGGGTACGCAGCTACCCCCAGCGTATATCACTGCGATCTGAGTGATTACATCATTAACACTGGGATTAACGACAATCCCGATGGGCTCTTCTACACCAATTTCATTTTCCCGAAGTTGAGATGCCAGGCGCATGCTCCTAAGCCGAGTTTCTGCGTATGTTGTAATGCAATTCCCGTCAACGACTGCTGGTGCGTCAGGGGTCAGGCGTGCCTGGCGGTCGAAGAGTTGACCCAAGCCATCTCCGCGTTGAACTAGGAGGTTATATTCAGAGCTCATCATTAGATACGTTGAAAGCTAATTGAGGAGTAGGAAATTCGCGATATGTTTGAAGAATTGCGTCAGAAAGCTCTACTTTCACTTTACTTAACCTTCGAACAACCTTATATTTAGAAGAGGAATTGGTGGGATAGCTGCGGACTTCAAGTTTACCCGCATTTTTGTTGTTAGCAACCTAGACCTCGCTACAGAACGTATTCAATGTGTCTGGCTCATAATTGAGTGGCTGCGGCTGATCAGCCTCCTCCCCTGCTCGTATGGTCCGTAATTCCAAGCCATTTGATCTAATTTTTGAGAAACGACAATGTGTTGTCAAAGTGTGATTCCGAATTTGGATCTTGCCCAGAGGCAATGCCGTGCGTTTCATCGTACTACCGGAGATGCCTATGGGTGGGTTGAAGAACCACGACTGATAAAGAGCGCATTTCTAGCTGGGAATTCCTTTCGGTCGAACTTTCTGCAAGACCTTGATACCTTCATTCTACATCAAATTTTCAGAATGGCTTCTCCAAAAATCGTAACGGTATTCGGTGCTACGGGTAACCAAGGCGGCTCTGTTGCCAAATCCCTCCTCGGCAACAAAGAGAGTTTCCGAGTTCGTGGTATTACTCGCAATCCTGAATCAGAGAGAAGCAAAGAGCTGGTTGAGCTTGGTGCTCTCGCTGTCAAGGCAGATGGCTTCAATCGTGCTGAGATGATTGATGCATTTAGAGGGGCCTGGGGGGCATTCGTCAATATCAACTCGGATGACAAGGTAACTGTCTAAATATTCAACATCCGTATTTATCAACATTTTATTATCCTCCACCGCTGTTAGGGCCAAATGCTCAGGGAGATTATCAGATATTCACCGATCCAACTGGCCCTACCGAGTTTGATCTAGGAAAGATCATTATCGACAGTGCCATTGAAGCTGGTGTGAAGCACATCGTTTTCAGCTCTGGGCCCCCTTGCACGGAAATGACTGGGGGAAAGGTCCGAATGAAAGCCATGGACAGTAAGCCACCCGCAATTGGCATTCCTGATGCATCACTAATTGGTGTTGTGCGACGATCAGTGAAAAATAAGATCGAAAACTACATCCGTGAAACTAAAAAGTTTTCCACTGCGGCATTTATCTGCGCTGGGTGGTACTTGGAGAACTTCCTGTCCAAGGAAGTTGCCCCAGTATTTGGTGGCTTTCCTCACTTCCCTGACCCAGAGGGGTTCCTCACGTTTAGGGCTCCTATGTGGGGAGGGAAGGAAGATGTTCCATGGCTCAGCATGACGGATGATTACGGCGATATCATCCACGGCTTATTTTTACACCCCGAGAAGTGGGATGGCCATGTCATCCATGGAGTGAGTGATATCCGCAGCTTCGACAAGATAGTGGGGGCATTCCAGCAAGGTATGTGCAAATTTGTTCGTCACCGCTCTCCCAATAATGCACAAGAACGAAATGGGAAATATGCGGATGTCGGGTATTGACAAAATCTACCCTGCAGTGACTGGAAAGAAATCTCGCTATGACCCTCTCCTGCCAAATTGGGAGGCATTCGACACGCATGGAATCCATGAGCTCGAAGATGCGAAGTTGATGTTTGGGTTCACGCAAATCACTGGTGGGCGGTATTTTGGTGAGAAAGCCACCGAATCTGATACCGCGGCGCAGCTGAAGGAGGCCGGAGCTAGTGCCAGGGGTCAGAAGGGCCCAGATCTTCAGTTGATCAGCGTTGAAGAATGGTTCAATCGGCGGTTTACTGCCGAAGGAGTCTCTGCATGATGAGGCTGGAAACTGGAACCTGCATGTGGGGAACTCTTGGGATGAGTTCGAGAAACGCCCATGTCAGTGTGTGCTCGTTTATTGGTTGGCTGGCATTTTTGCACCAGCAGCTAGCGCTTCGCTTGATCGCAGCCTATTGGTCTAAAAATTATGCAGTCTGAATTCAAACGCCTTAAAACAACTCAATTGTTCGATCCTGCACCTCTTCTTCACTAAATCCACTCGTCAAGCTTGAACCCGTACAGAAGCGACGTTCAGACCGCCTAATTTTTGCAATGCGGTGGGACTATTGTATTGATTTATCGCTATTGATTGTAACCCGTCCGAAGTACGGAGTATGTGCTGTCATGAATCGCTGCCATTTCTGGTCATTCAATTAAGGTTGGTTGGGTGGCTAACTTACTAGCCGAGCTTTGAAGCTTGTCCTATTCGTCAAGCTGCAGTCTGTTAAACCGGCGACAACTCCGCAGTAGCACAACAGCCTTAAGCCCTGCCTTTCCCCTCAATTGCTGTCCTGCAGCCCGTCTCATAATTTGAAAGAGGAGAAAAGAAACGAGAAAAAAAATGGGGATAAACTTATCAGGCAGGGCCTGATTATCAGTGCCTCAATTTTGCGGCTGCTTTCGTGACGAACAGGGAAATATCCGAATCGGTTTTCAACCAAGAAGAGTTTGAAGGCCCCGCCCGCATTTGCGGGATGCAAAAAAGTAGAGCAGCAGACTCCCAAAGGTATATGTTGTAGTTGCAGATGCTTCTCTCTTCATTGCCATTGCAACGAACGACAGCATTTGTCTTTTGTATTCCACCGTCAGGATTTTCCGCAAGAATGGCAAGGCTAATTGACAAAGAGCAAAACAAAAGGCAGCGACCCATGAAGGTCATTGTTGCGGGCCTATGCAGGACGGGAACGATGTGTAAGTTGTTTTCACTGATATTTCACTACTGGCTACAGTATTCTACTACCTACGAAACCTTGCAGTTATACTAATGTTCTTTTGACAGCGATGAACATAGCTCTTCGGGAGCTGGGCTTTACAACCTGCCATTTGACTGAGCAAATGGATGATCCAAAACGGTATTTCACACTTTGGACTGAAGCAATGAACTGCAATTTTTTCAACAAAGGCCGCCCCTATGGCCGTGAGGAATTCGACCACCTCTTAGGTGAATACGATGCTTGCCTGGACATGCCATGCTGCCTCTTCTGGAACGAGCTTCACCAAGCATACCCAGACGCGAAAATTATCCTCACAAATCGCAGTGTCGACTCATGGATGGAATCGATGCACAAAACTATTTTCCCATACCTCCGGCGATGGCACACCCAAGCCTTAAAGTTCCTCGATTCTGATATGACACGCCCGATCGTGGTAATGATGGAAACGTCTTTCAAGGTACTTTGCAATAACGACTACGGGGACAGATGCCACCAGGCCTACATCGATCATTATGAGAAAGTTAGAAGTACGATTCCCAAAGATCAGCTTCTCGAGTTTAATTTTGGCGATGGATGGGAGCCTCTTTGTGAATTTCTGGGTGTTCCCCTCCCGGATGGCGCATTCCCCAAAACAAACTCCGCCGATATGTTCAACGCCAACGTGGAGGCAGAGCTTTGGAATACTGTATACAGCACTGCAAGGTCTGTTGGAACTTATTTGATACCGGCAATTGCAATTTCAGCTGGGGCGTGGTTATGGGCTGCCTGAACAATGTATTTACTCTACATCTACTCCGTACTACCTAAGGACTATTGAGCATCCGGTTCCCAAAAATTTATACTCTCCACATTCAGCTGCCCTCCAAGCGCTGACCCGTAGGGCAAACCACTCGGAAAATTGACAGTAGCTGGAACCCGAACCTTTTTTTTTTCCGGCCGGTATGTTGTGTCACTACTCCCTACAAAAGGGATTGCTAAATACACCGCAGTTTTGCTAATTACACCGCCGCTAGAATTTTTGAGCTTAGTGTATACTTGGAATTACACGCAAAATAACTAGGGTTGTAAAGTACTTTTACTCTGTACAGAGTAATCCGCGCATTGATGCTCAACCACGGGCTTCAACCTGCTCAACCCCGCATTATTTCAAATTAAATATAAGATATCTTTGAAATCATTTATAGAGAGATGCAATAATGAATCTGCAAGATATGCTGGTTTTGAGAAGTTGCAACACACAGGACACAGGGGAGATTCCAAGGGGATTTCAGAGGAGAGAGTCTCTCAGAGACAAGGATGAGAGAACAATTATAGTGAAGCACTGCAAACGTACAGTACTTTACAACCCTAGTTATTTTGCGTGTAATTCCAAGTATACACTAAGCTCAAAAATTCTAGCGGCGGTGTAATTAGTAGCCAAACTGTGGTGTATTTTAGCAATCCCTGCTACAAAGCAACGTGAATATGCCCTACCGACTGAGCCTTTCCGCCACTCGAGTGCGTTTGTTTATCAGCACATCTATTCTTCGTAATCCAGTCACTACATCATCCGGATGCGCCAATGGGATCTTAATACCCTGGGCCCGGAAAATGAGTTTGTTCTCTTCCGAATCACCAAACACCCCGAGTGGATAGCCAAATTTTTGCGAGCGGCGCTTGGCACTGCCTAGATATGCACCCTATTCAACATGTAGCTAATCACAGCAGACAAATAATGCATTAAATTGTGCCTGGGGATGCGTGTTGTGCCTTTTGAGCAGGGTTACCATATGTTGCCCACCAGACACCTGGAAGTCCGTGTTCTCCGTGGTGGCGTACTTCTCACGGTAATTTCACTACATCTCGCTCGTTGGCTCCAAGTGTAAATATATCGTACTATATAACTCTCAAGTGATGGCCAAAGGCAGGAAGTATCAGCCCTGATTGTTTCTAGCGAAATTCAAGCAATTCTCCGTACCCGTAGTTCGTAGACATTCAGCTCATGTACTGTACCATCTACTCCGGAAATGATCAATACTCCGTACTCCTATTATATTACTTCTACGGAGTACTGCTCCAGTAGCAATGGACAATCGATCGAGACATCGGTAACTACTACTCCGTAGGGCTAACTGGAGTTCAGACGGCGGGGGTAAGAACATCCTTACTTTTTCTGTGTATAAAGATGGCAGAACCCTGTTAGCTTGGGAGAAAAACAGCCGATCTTTTAATCACAACCGCGCCGAGATAAGTATTCCAGCAGTCCATTTTTGAACCATTTCTCCTTCCAAAAGTCCCCCTCCCTAAGCCCCCCTCCCTAAGCCCCCCTCCCTAAGCGGAAATATTCATACCCTACAGCGTCCTGATCAGTTGCGCACGCAGGCTCTATTGGCAGTGTACACCATTCAGTTATCCATAAACAATTTCACATAACAAAGATGGATCTCTTTGCGGAAGAAGAAACGCTCGAGCGACAAAAAATCATCAGTACAACAGTTGCCCTGCCACTTCCTCGTCTGACTCCCTTGCCCTCTTCGTCTCAGGATGATACGGAGTTATATGAAGTCGTCATTGTTGGTGTACGTAACAAGTTCGACGGCGTGCTGTCATCTTAGCTGCATATAATTGACCTTTCACGCAGGCAGGGCCGGCGGGCATGATGTTAAACCTTCTGCTCGCACGATACGGATTGCCCGATTCTTCTCGCCTATGTATTGACTCAAGTCCGTCGGAATTCAAAGTGGGCCATGCTGATGCGGTGATGCAACGGACGTTGGAAGTTTTCAAGAGCCTGGATTTAGCAGACGAGATTTGGAATCATGGCCTTCGCGCTTACGAGTTTACTAGGTGGATCAAGGATTCCAGTGCTCCCACAGGCTTTATTCGACAGTTTTCGCAATTCACTGGCCAGATCAAGGGAAGGTACAAACTAGCTATGGCACTGATCTCTCAGGGGAGGGTTGAGCGAATACTCCGCGACGATCTTAAAAAGTACTCGAAAAAAGGAGTTACTTGGAACTGTCGGGTTTTGGATGTGCAGATTGAAAATAACGAAGTTCCGGGATTTCCTGTGAAGGCAACAATCGAACAAGATGGCAAAACGCGGACAATCAGAACGAAGTACCTAATTGGAGCGGACGGCGCGCATTCGGTCGTGAGAAAATCGGTCGGGATAGATCAAACTGGAGCTTCATCTGGAGATATTTGGGGTGTTGTTGACATGGTGGCTGATACTAATTTCCCAGATATTAGAAGACCTGTTCATTTACTCTCTACCAATCGAATTGTTTCCATAATTCCCCGTGAAAAAAAGAATGATGGCGAATACCTCACCCGGATATATGTTCCTTTCGCTGAGGACGATCCTATTGAGTCCGGAAACTCTGAATCTGCAGCTTCAGCCAACACTGAGGAACAACAGCGAGCACGAAGAGCTAAGATTACACCAGAGGTCATTTTGCAGCGTGCAACGGACTTATTCCACCCCTATTATATCCGACCTAAGCAGAACATCGAGTGGTGGGCAGCATACCAAGTGGGAAGGCGGGTGGCCGACCGTCTCGTCGAAAAAGACAGCGCTGGGAATTCATGCGTTTTCCTCGTTGGAGATGGTTCGTATCAGATCTTTCTCCCAACACTACGCCAGAAGTTGAGATGAGACTAACAATTTGCCGCAGCGTGCCATACACACTCGCCAGCCATGGGCCAAGGGATGAATGTTGCCCTGATGGATAGCTACGATCTAGCTTGGAAGCTCATGTATTCAATCAACGGATTGACTCCAGAGCCAGAAAAGCTTCTTGACACATATTCTCACGATCGCCTGAAAAATGCCAAGAAGCTTGTCGAGTCTGACCGAGTCTGGTACGAAGGTCGGTATATGATTGAGCCCGACGACGATATCGAAGCGCAAAATTTTGTTGAGCTTGACTTGCTCGCTTTCATGGTCGGTGCCATCGAATATGACGAAGGTTTCCTAGTAGATGGGAAAACTGGAAGCTCAGATGGGCCGATTAATAGCTCCAATTTCTTAACAGGTGTTTTGCGGGAGGGCCGCCGGTTTGGAGATCGGATGATCACGAGATTTGCGGATGGTGATATTAGACACTCACAAGATGAGTTTCCCTCGGATGGACGCTTCCGCGTACTTATCTTTACATCTGATGATCTCCTCAAAAATCCAGGAGGGGTTTCTGCAGCTTCCCTTAACCAAATATGTCAGGAGGTGGTGCCCGCATTTATTCCCAAAACCGTGGAGCTAGTGGTTTTTACACCGTTTGGTTCCTTTGCTTTCGAGTGGCCCGATATACCGTCAGTAATCAAAGAGGAATTGGAAATGAGGCTGCACTACCTTGACCCAGAAGGATACGCAGCGTATGGGGTTGACATGAAATTGGGTGCCATCGTTGTTATTCGGCCAGACGGGTGTGTAGGAACGATCGCAAAGCTGGATGACACACAAAAGATCAGCAGTTATTTGAAAAGATGCCTGCTGACTGTTTCATAAGTAGATTTCTCGGTAATCTTCTTTTAATACTTATTATTTAAAATCGAAAGTTGATGTATCTCCTGCTTTTGAGGCTGATTAGTTAACCAGGGGTAATAACTTAGTTAGGGTTTAAGCCAAGTAGTTAAGTTAGTTAACTAACTAACGTAATCCACATGCGAGCGCAACACCCATGCGAGCGCAACGCTCTCCAATTTTATAATCAATTAAGGAATCACCCCCTACTAAACGCGCTACAATGCCACCAATTCGCAGTCAAAATAAGAGAAATTCTCTAGAGAATGAGGGAAGGATCGAACTTGCAATTTTTGTTATAAAAAATAAAGAAGTTACCTCAATTCGT
>LGRN01000438.1:0-23181 GCA_001883825.1 Emergomyces pasteurianus Ep9510
TGTGTGCTTTAAAGTTAGTTTAATGTCTTTTGTTAAGTTACAGTGTTCTTAAACAGAATGTTAAGATGTTTAAAAATGTTTTTAAGTGTATGAAGCAATGATTTACATACTTTTATTTAAGAATGAAACTTCTACTTAACATAATTCTTTAAACAACTGTTTATATATTATTCTTAATTAATTAATAAATCAATGACTTCTTTGTTTACATCTAGCTTTACAAGCATGTTTAATCTTCATGACAAGTATAAAATAAAATTAAATACATTAAAGTACATTGAAGACTTTAAATGTTTTTTTAATGATCTTGCTGAGCTGATGTTTATTAATGTTATTATAAATTTAAAGAACAGAGATGTTACAGTGTTCATGATCAAGACTCTCTAATCTATTAATTATTTTTAAATTTCTTTATACTAACATTGTTAATTTACATGTATGTTAGTGATTTATTGTTGTTGCAGCTTAAGCATTGTTTAGAGTCATAATGACATTTTATAAGCATTCACAGTCATTGAAAGTTTATTAACATTGTTTATAACAGCTAACATTGTGACTTAAGATTCTTTAAGTTTAAATGAGTATTTATATGAAAATTTCATAGACTTCTAGAGTGTCAGAACTCTTAAGTCTTTTACTAACATCATGATACCAGAGCTACTGACAAGCAAGCTTCTATTATAATCTAGCAGAGATTTCAGCATCTGCAACTAGTCAAGTTCTTACACATCATTACATGTTCTTTCTTATTGTCTTTATAGCAGAGATTTCAGCATTCACAGCTAGCTTCATCTCTACAAATCAATGCATGTTTATAATACTAGTAATTATCTTTTAGAGAAAGAACAATGAATGTTTTTTAAATGTAAAAGACCTGCACCGAATAGTTCGGCATACAATATAGATCTTAATATACAAAGTAGAAAATGTTAAGAGAAGAAAAAGAAGAAAAAGAAAACAAATAGCAGTGCTTGTACAAGACTCTTTTATAAACAGAGCAAAAGAACGACTGACCAGATGCTCGATGTACAAATCAAGCCAGAAAAGTTATGAAGCTTCTGTAGGCTCTGATTGATTAAAATCATTTGACAGCTCGAGGCCGCTAAATCCTGATTGACTGCATCGTACGAGTCGGAGCGAAAAATCATAAAGCTTTCGTAGGCGGAATGGTCTACTAACATGGGCGTAGCCCGTGACAGTAACATCATCTTCTCTCTTTCTAGTAAGCTGTCTCAGTGTTTGATATAAATAGTCAATCTCTTCCTGCTTTGCTGGTCATTCTTTTGATTCTGTAAGTTTTCTTTCTGCATTTCTAATCATGATCTATGATCAGATATTTTATTGTTGTAAACTTACTGCTGACATTGATAGACAAGATTTTATCATGTCTTTCTCTTGTCTTTATTATTCTCAGTTAAATCATTCTTGTGTTAAATCTGATAAGTTAAAGAAATGTAGTGAATGTGTTAAAGCTGATTATTATTGTGTTCTTAACTTGTTAATCTCTTATTCTGATTAAAACAAGCTTTACTGTACTCAGAAGAAATTAAAAGAAGAAGAAGCTTAAACTCTTTAAAAGTTGCTTTGTCTTTAAAAACAAAAGAAATTTCTTAGAGAGTGTGCTGATAAATTTCTTAAATTTAATGTAAAATTTCTAAAGAAATTAAAAAAGTTAAAAGAGAAAGAAGAAAAACAATGTAAGATGCAGACTGCTCAGTAACATGAGATAGAACAACTCTTAACAATCATTAATGACTTCTCTTTTGTATTTTCTAACTCTCAGCTTGCTCAGTTAAATCAGTCTTTAAATTTTGTTGATAAAACTATTGAATTATCTGTTTCGTGTTCCGCAGATGTTCAATAGATTCTCAAGTATTTTTTAAAATATTACATTCTGTTTATTTAATTAAATAATAATCTTTTTCACTGATTCTCTGCTTGTTCAAAATCTTCTTGATTTTATATTTCTAATTATTAAGATTAATTTCTGTTTGATATGATTTAATGTTTTACAGTGCTTTTTTTAATAATGAAACATGAAAAATTAAGTGTATTCTCATGATTTTAAGTAATTAAAGTTTGTAGTTGACTGATTCTGTTTTTTCAATGATTTTAAAGAGTCTTAGTTACAGTCTTTTCATTTAACAAAATATTATAGAACACAAAAAAGCCGACTTTTCCAGAACAAGCTCAATTCTTCGAATCCGAAAACGAAAAGATATTCAGATTAAAGCCATAGATTAGAACAGCTCATCATTCAAATTTGAAAAGATTTGATCAAGATTTGAAGAAGTTATCACAGAAAACGTGTTTAAAGCCTCTAAGTGAGAAGAAAATCATGTTTTTCATCAGATCTTCATCAGTTCTAGTGCAAATCACTTTAAAATTGAATGAAGACAGTATCTAATCTGTTATTACAACTGACTTTAATTTGAATACTCCCCGATCGTTGTGTGTTGCATAAACACTGTCTCAATTTTCAAGAAAATTCTGATCGCGTTCTGTTTTTCCTCGCGCCCGTGTCAAGTCCTTCCTTGTACCGTCCAATCTTTACCGCCAAGAAAACAACAAAAAGATACCTTGACTCAATCTTCGAACCATCATTACATTATCATTTCTTTCTCAAACTCACTGTATATCTTTCATTTTCCTCTCAAAACCTAGCATAAAGTAGAAATATCAATGTTTGAAAAATAGCTTGGTCTCTGCAAGTAGTATATATATATATATATATATATATATATATACTATTATATAGAAGAAAAGTGCAGGTTTAGCCTGTTGACTTCTCATTTACATACTCATCTTCGGACTTAATACAACATTAAAAGCTATTTAATAAAATATATAGAATTGATTTAAATAAAAAGAGAATGCTATTCAGTATTCTTTGCGACGGCGAGTCGACGGCCGGAAACGGCGCTCCCCGCCCGATCCGGTCTGGCGCCGTCCGTTTCCGGTCTGGCGCCGCCCCATGCGGTCTGGCGCCGTCCCGTTCGAGCATGGTGCCGACCGGGGCGTCCCCTCAACCCTTCGACGTCATCGCTCGCGACTATATAAAGCTGTCTCAACTGTCTTTCTCGCACACGCACTTCTGTCTTCTTATTTCTCATTTCTTCTTTCTCTTTCATTTATCAAGTTTCTTTTCTTCTCTGCATCACTCTCTGTCATCTTATTCTTCTTCTCGCCCTTGACTTCCGTGTAGTATCTCTCGACCCACTTCTCTCTATCTTGTCATCAACGTCTGTTCAAAAACTTTGATTTCTGATTTTAATCATCACTGTTCAACGAAGCTCTCTACAGCATTGACATTGACAGCATCATCAAACTCGTCTATTTTATATATGTTCTTATCTCACTTCTTTCTTCGCTTCTTCAACTGTTTCTTCATTGTCTCTTTTCATCTTACATTGATCTGATACATGCAATTCTTCTTCTCAATAAAAAAAAAAAAAAAAAGATTCTCTTCTGTATCAACAGTCGATTGACTTGATCTACAGTTCTCTGTGTTCTCTGTAATCTCTTTCTTCTGCTGCTGACGTGTCTTCTGCTCAGCAGTCAATGACAAAAATGTCTCATTTCAGTAAAACTCTGTGAAAATGAATAAATGATTAATCTTAATTGCAGTGTTGCTGAACCTGAACAGGTGTTGTTCTTTTTCTGACTCTTAAATAAGTTCTTTGTCTTGTTATTTGCTGGTGTCTATGTGTTGAATGAAGAAATAACTAGAAAGGGCTGTGTTTTCAGTCTCTCTTCTCAGCTGTCTGTGATTTGAAGAACCTCAGTTTCAGTTTCAGCTTCAGTGTGATGATCTTGTGATGTGACTCATCAATCTCAGCAGGAAATTCTTAAGACATGTACATGAGCGAGCTGAAGTCGCATTGAGATGTGCATGTCTGTGCTATGTACGCCATGCAGTGATGCAAGAATGGTGTAATAGAGAACAAAAACACAGAGCTGAAGATGTGAGAAGGCTGTGTAAGTGAGGCTGTAGCTGCATGTGTGCACAGTCGTTGTATGCCGCTCATTCTCGTTCTTCTTAAGAGATTTGTATTCAATTCATTCATGGTTCTCTCGCCTTTCACACCTGGAATCTTTGAATGAAATTGAACAAATTGAACCTTGATGAAGTAGAAGGCTGTGATGCCGCTTCTGAGTCTCTCTTGACAGAAGATGAATGTGGCTGGTTCGCTATTCGCATCTACTTAGATCTGCTTAGGTTACATTCTAGTGTTACTTGTGCAGTTCATGCGATGAGAAGAAGTTTGAGATCCTGAAATCAATGATTGAAAGATGTTTGATTGAAAAGGCTGGCGCTTGTCGACTCTCTTTGAGCGAATGTAGGTTTTTTCTGGTCAACGGGCTTTTTTAGTGGAGCTATTGTCAGAGCGGCTTAAAACTGTAGATAAATGCTCTTCTTTCTCTCTTGTATTCATCACTGTCATTTCAATGAAGTATCTGAGTGATCTTCTTGATTCAGAGTAGGATCATCATCTTTTCTGTAAACATGTACAGTAACTAAAATATCTATACTCTTTTTAATCTCTCTTTAAAAGCTGTCAAAACTTCTCAGTTCTTTAACTCTACAAATCTGCCTCTTTCAAGACCCGTGCTTGTTAATCATCAATCACAATCTCAATCTTATTTTTTAATACTCTCTACATGTAAATCTCTTCAGACAGTTCTTGCATCTTTTATCAGCTCTTAAACACTCACTCACTCTTTACTCTCTTATTCTTCTCTCTTCAGTTGTTTTTTGTATGTTCCATCTTATTCTCACTTTCAAGATCATCATAAGGTTCAGTCTTGAGCAGAGAATACTTATCTGAATGATTTTAATGAATTTCTTGCAGGACTTGATGCAGCTGATCTTAATCTATCTCTCTGTGTTCTCATTCTTGATAATGCAGATGTAAAGCGCTCAAGCAGATGTTTAAATGAGACAGACAGTTTTCATGATAGATAGTCGGTTCATGCTCTCTCTCTCTCTCTTTCTCTTTGTTCATTTTTATTCTATCTGATCAGACTGGTTTTTAACATCAGAGCGTTGTCTTCTAGGTTTTTCTGATGAAGATGAGAACAGAGGCCTGAAGAAAAGCGATGAATTCTTACTAAATCTTTCATTCTCTGTAGAATGCGGTCTGGTTGAATATATCAGTATAAAGACTCTTCATGGCGACAGCAGTCTAACACTCATACTGAATTCAATCTTACAGAATGGCTTGTTGAAGCTAGAGTTATATTAAGATACATTGTATGAATGAGAATGATCTTAAAGCAGTCAATGTGATGACTCTCTGTTCTTTGATTCATTGATCGTGACAGACTCTGATAATGACAGCACTGTGAACAGGTCTATTGTTAACAGCATCTTTATATCTCTTGTTAAACAAGACACTTCTAGCCGTGCAACATTCATATCTCACTCTTTTAAGATGAGTGCTGAAAGTGATGAAGTCGGCACTGACATCATTAATGAACGCTCTATTCTGCTCAAGAAACAACATCAGCTCAGGGTCAGTACTAATATCATGCATTTCATGGTCGCGGTTAAAGTGTCTGTTATAGTGGTTTATCTTGAAAAAGACATATCAAACTTGATGCAGTATGAGAATGAGTTAAGTAATCAACTTTAAGCCTGTTAATGAAAGACTTGTGCATGATCGAGGCGCGAGGTTGTTAATATCTAGAACTGTAAGCTCTTAGAAAAACCCATGCAGTGTTTTGAAGACGACATAATCATGTTCAACACAGGTGACTTCTGTGCACTCTCTGACAGTACAGATAACGACTATTGTGTAAGCAGTGAAGAGAATGATTTAATAAAACTGTCATTGAAGCGTTGCAGGCTTTTTACACAGTCATTAAACACTGAGTTATGCTGTTCTTGATTTTAAATCTTAAGAACAGCAATTACTGCAGACTGTAAAGATGTTGAGTAGAAATACAGCAGAGTGTTAACAATGACTGTAAAGAGCTGTTCTACGCCTCTCTGCAACACTAATCATGGTCTAAACACATACATGCACTTATAACTCTTAATTAAAGTTAAGAGATGTAGTTGCTGTATTTCATTGTTGATTTAAAAAGAAGCTGTAATGCTGTCATCTATGCTGGCTCAGGTCATTTTTAAGATGATCACAGGCAGTTTAATGATCATCTCAGATCTTGTGAGTGAGATGACAGCTGTGGCTGATACTGAAAGAGATTACAGTGAATGAAAGATTAAGAATCTAGGCAGAAAAAGATGTTGTTAAATTTAAGAGAAGAATGTTTATTTAATGACTCTAAAGCAGAACAGTTTTTCTTGATTAAAAATTAAAAAGTGATTTTCATGCAGACAACTTGACTTTTTATGGCAGTGATGATACACAAAACTTTAAAATATACATGCAAGTCTTTTTATTAATTCTCTCACTGACAAGTGAAGACAGAAGAGAAACTGTAAGCACGCTCACTTGATCTCTGTTGTAACTTCTCAGCTATGTGCAACACGGGCTTAAAAAATAATGCTTAGAAGATGTGTTGCAATTATTACTAATGCACTGCTCTTCTTATAAATCTACTAGATTATATGTCAGTCAATGTGTTTTTTTTAATATCTAAATCATGCATCTCTCTTGAAATTTTACATAGCTACTCTAATGAATCATCTCTTTTAAGAGATGACTTGTTGATCATGTCAAATGCAAAGCTCTGCACATCATCTCTGTTCTTAACAGTGACTGTTATATGCTCAGTGTGCAAATCTGTGATCAAGATAAAGACTTTCAGTGCATTTAATGTTGTTAACAATTACATAAGAGTTTACAAGCAGCTGCGATTCTGTGAAAATCATTGAAAGAAAATCATACAACACAAGTGATCTTGACTTTAATATTTTATCATTGCGTGAGACTGTCTTGATAATCAGTTAACTTAATTCTATTCTTATCTGCACTAGATTCTTAATGATTTTATGTATCTCTTCTGCTACAAGAGTGTTATGCATAAGAAAGTGTAAAAGCATGATAGAAAGATTCTCTCTTAAAGTGTTCTGCACAGCACTGGCTACTATAGTCTCAGAAACTGTGAGATTCTGTAAGTGAAGAAACATCTTTTCATTCTTACCTTCAATTCTGATCCTGTTGACCCTGTGAGCTCACTGAGAAATCTCTTCACTGACCTTCTTCTCAGCTCAGCGCATGTCATGTCTCACTTTAAAGATGTCATCAACTCATTGACCGGCATTAATAGTGTGATGTTAAAGTATGGTTCTGTTGTGTATGCTTAGAAGGTCTTGGTTCTTAAGCTGCTGAAAATGTTAATCTGAGAGAACATAAGAGTTGATGTTAAAGAAGTTCACTGGTTTCTGAAGAAGAGCAACGAGATCGGGAATTTGCTCAATCTTGAGTGAGTCAAGAACATGTAGTTATTAATTAACAGTAATACTGTAACATAATCTTTAAACGCAGCTCAATGATATGATCAGCATTGTAACTATCTTAGTGAATAACATAGTTATCAGAGAACATATATTTTAAATGACTCTCAACGTTCTTGTTCTTGTTAATTTTTATTTCTCATCTAAGACTGCAGCTCTTCTTAATGTCTTGCTTAAACAGCTGTTTGTTAACAGAATCTTAAATAATCAATCTCAACTTTTTGACGACAATGAACCCGACGACAGAGACAATATCTTGAATTCTGAGACTACTACACAATCTTTGATTGATGATAAATTAAAGAATTATTGCTATTGATATGAGACGCAGCAGGTTGAAACGAGTCTTAAGATCTGTCATGTTAAAAAAAAAATGACAAAAAGATAAATATGTTCTTCATGTGCTTTATGTGGTGGAAACATATCTTTCAGACAATTGACTCTCTGAAAATGCAAGGCTTCAGCTGTGAAAGTAGAAGAAGAAATAAAGATGAAGAAATAAGAAGATGCAGCGAAAGAAACGCCTGAGTATATTACATTCTTAATCATTAACACACAATTAATAAAAGATGAGATATTTACTTGTCAGTCATGTCAATCAAATCAATCTCTTAACACTTGTTTTATTATTTAGTATTTCTTGATTTGATATTATAATTCACAGTCAGTTGTCTATCTGTCTTCTCATTTATTAAATAGCTTGGATTTTTAAGGTGACGCAGCGCTCAGTCGAATTAGTGAATGAATTTATTTAGTTTTATAAACTTCTTGTCATTTAACTTTAATCTTGTCTTTGAAGATATCAGATCTTGCATGACTTTCAGAGGTAGACTACATTCATTATCATTTGTGAGGTTTTTATTAATTTAAGTGAAAGCTGGCTTGCATGTGAATTCTTTTACATGCTTGATGATATACAATTGTAATGTTAATATTAGCTTCATTGTTGAGCCTCTTTCTTGTCTTTCTCATTCAACAATTAATTCTTTTAAAGTGCTCAGTCTGCTTGAGAAACATTTTTAATGTCTGTATCATAGCAGTCAAGATCTTAGAAAGAAGATTTATCTTAAAACTGATATGTTTCTCTTTCATGAAATTAAACAAGAATCTTCAGCATCACTAGTCTGACTAATAATAAAAAATGACTTAAAACTGTTCTTCATGAGGTTTTCTCTATTTTTAAAGAGCAAAGATATGTGGTTTAAAAATTTAAGCCTTGCTTGAAATGATTGAAGTTATGATGTTGTAGAATCTCTTTGTTTGGATTTGAAATACGCACCTGCTTTCATTGAACTCGCGATGATAGATTTATTAATGAAGACTTTTACATTGAACCATGTCTAATGGCATAAAAGTGTCTATACAGACATTGAAACTTTTACAGGTCAATCGCTATAGTTCAAGGCCTGAAGAATGCTGGATTTGACACAGTATTTTTCTTTATGTTACACGCAATTTTCAACTCTGCAAACAACTATTAAAAATACTGTACAATAATACAAACTGAAAGACTTGCAATACTTTTTATGTTTTCTTTAAAAAGAGAACATTAGATTGTAATGAAGAAGCTTCAGCAATCATGACTTCAGCTCTATTAAAATGAATATCTTTAAAACATAAAGTTAATTGTTAATGACTTGCTAAAATTCAGAAGCTTCAACAACAGTGAGCAGAAGTCATATCTTGTTAAGATTATTAAGAAAGTTCTTAAGAATTGCTTTTCATTCTAGCTTTCATTGAGCCTAGTCATGAGGATTTTCAATTGTAAGCTATCTTTCTTTTAAACATACAAGTGATCTGTTGAATAAATCTAACCAGGGCTCTCAGTCATCTTCTGTATAGCATGTGACTTTCACGCTGCCTAGTAGTTGCACCATATTTTAATTAAATCTTCATACAATCAATCATATTGATTCAACATGATTCGAGGTTAAACTTTAATTATACATAACTTTCAGCTTCATGAATTTATAGAGCTTATTGGTCTGTTCTTGCAATCACGTGATGAAACTGAGTCAGAGACAGTGTTGTTAAAACAGAATTAAATCAGTTTATTTAAGTAATTTACATTGTAGTCGACTATGTTAGAATTATTTTATAGGCGGTATGTTGAACCAATATGATTGATTATTTATGTGTTCTATAAGAAAGCAACTATCTAAGTGGCAGCACAAAGCCATGTGCTGTATTATTAAATCTAATCACACTATCTGCAGTAAAGATGATCACACAGTCACTGTCATAGATGCAGAGAACTGAAATATACAATGCACTTTCATATCTCTTTAATTATGATTTATAGAAATTGTAGAGAATCCTTTCATCATTTACATTATAAGTCTACTCTTATATATTCTAGAAATCATTAGATTGATCTTCAGCACTGTAGTGACTGAGAGAAAGTTCGTGTTAAAGTAATATCACATTCGACCCCATTCAAACGTATATCAATCATTACTTTTTGACTATAAGTATAAGTCGGCAAAGCGGGCTGTCTTTGAGATTATGTAAAACAAGATAAATAAGGCTTGAACATTGATGCTGTGTCACTTCAACGCTTGACACAGATAAACATTGATCTATGATATTTTGAGTGACAAGACTGGCACTATATTACCTTGTCTTCTATTCTGACCATCTCAGGATTATCACTTCTAGTCATTAAATTTCTTAATTTTAATTTTTTTGATAATAACTCTTTTATTCCTCTCTAATGGTCGATGGCAGTTTGTCAGATTACAAGGCTCTCTTTCTTAGAGCAGAAGTGAAATGAAGACAGACAGAAGAGTTGCAAAGACAGACAGAAGAGCAAGAAAGACATAAAGAAGAGTTGTAAAGACAGACAGAAGAGCAAGAGACATGAGAAGCAGTGTTATAAAAAAAGACAGAAGAGTAAGAAGCACAGAAAGCAGTGTGATAAAAAGAGACAGAAGAATTAAGAATGCAGATAGAAGAGTAAGAGACAGAGATAAAAGTACACAGTCAGCTGACAACACTCAAAGAGCTCATCAAAGATTGTCATGATTCATTCTCTTAGTCTTTACAAGTTAGAACATCATCTCGCTCTACAAAGAGAAGTATTACATCTTTCACTGAAAAGTACTGCTCAACAAGTCTTTGTTCTTGATTAAATTATCTAATTCAACTGCAAGAAATTTATGATTCAGTTTTCTCTTATCTTTAACCAGCTAAAAAAGATGCATCTAGACTATTTACATCTTTTCTTGAGCTAGAGAGACTTGATCGACAATATTCTAATCAAAAACTACAAAGTGAAAAGGATTTGAAACACTACGAGCGAACTGCTGTAAAAGATCATGTTCATGATATCATAGTCAAGCTATACAAAATACTTAATGCTTAAGAGAGATTTTAACTTGAAGATGAGATCATGTTTGAAAATCATGAAAATCTTTTACAGACATCAGAAGAGTCAGATGTACAGCTGCTTAATGAATTCAGCACAAAAAATCCTAAATCAGATTCATTCTGTATTCATTAAATCAACAATTTCATTAATACTTTGATTACAACAGTTAAGTATAAGCTATTATACAAGCTCTTGATTAAAAATCTTCAATCAGGTCTTTAATTAATAAATCTTTAAAAAGAGATTGTTCAGTCAGACACAATTCTTAAAAGTGATACACTGAACAAGAATAAAAAGCTAAGATATAATGTAAAACATTTTACTTGCTCAGTTTTAGTTTAAGAGTATCATGTCATGATTTAAGCTAAACTAGAGTACTTCTACATAATCAATGAATTTGCTATCATTCTTCTTTATGTTTTATACAATGACTCTAGTACACTCTATTACTATCTCTGTGAATCAAACATGAATGTGATTTTACAAAATTCTGAGGTCTTTTGTCAGTTAAAGACAGCTATTGTCAGAATATTATGTCTCTGTCTGATGTTTTTTCTTTTAAATATTTATGATTAAAAGTGATAAAATGCTGCACGATCTTAGCTTCATATATAAAAGACAAGTTTTAACTTCACATGATTGCAAATTCTTGATAAGAAGCTGCAATAGACTTCTTTAGAATCAAAATATGCAAGCTTAGAATATATACTCTTTAAACATCTACCATCATCTTTGTTACAACTTGATCATTAAGTTTCTACTCAATCTCAAGTCATCTGTGCACTAATGAATATCTTGTCTTTAAGTGATTATATGAATTTTTTTAACTCTGACTCTAATTAAGCAGTGCATGGCTGGAAGCAGAGCATCAATCAAGTAATGTTCTTTCTGTTAAGTCAGTGTTCATCAGCGCGTTCAGCAGATTCTAGATTATTAAACAGTTAGAGTCAATACATGACATCTTACTGTATACAGTGATGCTTATTAAGTTTACAACAGAGAGATGAATTAAATTATCAATACTTTAATGTATCTCTTTATCAACAAGGTTAGAATGATGATTAACATTGTATTGATGTAAGAAAGCTTGTGCAGATACTGAATGAACAGCTTAATCATGACCTTGATTATAACTGTACATTATTTAAGACTTGTGAATCATATGATGCACTCTTCAAGATCATCTGTGCTATATATAACTATACTCTTGTTGAAAAGAGAACAACAGTTAAGCTATAAAAAGTTGTCTTACATGAAGCAGAAATATACTGAGTTTTTTAGAAAGCACAGTGTTCTACTGTCTCTGTATTTCTAAAAACAATTAATTTAAAATTGTTTCTTTATCTTTATAATGCTGAGAACATCTGTTACATGCTTCTTATAAATTAAGTAAAAGAAAGTATAGACAATGTTAAAGACAAGAAAGTGCTAAGTCATGAAATTTCTAGATTAAAGAAGAAAATTTACATGCTGAGAGTGGTATATAAAGATCTGTAATCTGTCAACATGCTATGAAATGACAAGCTGTGTCAGATTCTGATCATAGACTTTCATTGATCTGACATAGACAGATGTCTGATAAAAAGACAGATTGAGTTCTTAAAAAGATCACTGCATTAGATAAGCAGATTAAAACAATTCTGTATTAACAGTGACTGAGTTAAACATTTAAAGTAACATCTGAATGATAGAGCAGCGCTGAGTGAGATTTATAAGATAAGTTTAAATATTCTCTTGTTCATTTTTTGTTTTAAGACTCTAGAAAAACCTAGTCTGTGCTGTGTACATGTCTTGTTAAATTATTCTTTCTTTGTCTTTAGATTAGATTGTCTAAAAATATATGACTTTCATCAATCGATTTTTCTACTACAGACTTTAAGCTTTTACATCTATGAATATAATATCTACATTGCAAACGTGGAAAAATCTAGATGACAATCACTACAGATCATGTGATCTATGAAGACCATACTCTGTCAACTGACTCATTTCTTAAATCAAAAACAACTCGAGCATATTTCATTGTGATTAGTGATGTAAAGCGTAAAATGAGCCTTCATGACTGTGAACTGAGCTTTAAGATTACATAGAAGATTTGCTTTTGTATGATATAATATGCTATAGATTACATAGCTAGAGATTAATTTACTTTGCAGAGAGATCAGAATCCTCACAGGATTGTAGCATATAGACAAAATTGTCTAAAGACATTTAATATTTTTTATCAATCAATTTTTCTATTAGCAATATTAATAAAGTAAAGTATAATCTTAACTGATTGCTTTTCACAGTTAACGTTGTAATGTCTGACACTTTGTCAAGCCAGTGAGCACGTGATAAGACTTGGCGTTATAATCATCAAATTAAACTTTCATCAATCACTTGAGTAAGTATGATTTGTTAGTTGTAGTACAAAGACCTTGAGTTGATCAACTCATCAAAATTTGTACATTAAAATTTATATTAATCGCTATCTAATGATTAATTAAAAATGTACTTTCTAATATATTTTCAAGTTGCAGAAGACTCAATCATCATTAATAAGTCAATGAATCTTATTAATGAGTCTGACACATTGATGCCTAAGCTGTGTAATTTTAACGACTGTGAATACAACTTAAATTGATCAGTTCTTTTCTCTTTTCTTTCTATGATTAACAGTGAGTTCTACATCATGCTGTATTTCTCTCTTAAAGCTTTTCTATCTGCTAAAGACCTCGTCTGCTGAAAAAAATCACAAAACATTGAAATTTTTAAGTATGAATTTGTAAGAAGTCTTTTACAGAGTTGAATATGTGTTGTGTGTATCACCAGTTGACTACTTTACATCTGTAAAAAATGCTAATGTCATTGAGCGCAGTTGATGAGACTTAACTGCCAGTCATTACACACTTGCTTTAAAGAATCATGATCGTGGCACTCAGTAGCAGGACCGCTGAAATATGGCAAAAAGTCAGTTGAATTCAGATATTGAGCTTGTTGGAAATGCGCGCTTGTGTGATTTCTATCTGGCTTGAGGTTTTTATGTGATTGATGAATGATTGCTGTGCAAAATCATTGATTAAAATGTGATCTAAAACATGTTAGAATCCTCACAGAGATTAGGATTGAAATCTTACTTTTAGAAAGATTGAGTGAGTGAAGAGCATCATTATCTTCTCAACTGATGTACTTTCTCACTATATTCAACAACCTAGAGATGAGAAAACATAAAGATATAAAAGTCAGTTTTCAGATCAGATGTGATGTGGAATTGATTTTGCGTAGCTGGTCGCCAACAGTTGATTGAAAAAACTTGACACTGCGAAGATGTCTCTCTCTATTAAGAAGTCAGCAATCAAACCCTGCCAAACTTTAAGACTTTTCTTTTTTTCCTCTTTAATGCTCTGTACAAAGACAAAGACGTGTCATCTATTTTCTCTTCATTTTAAGCTATAGTCATTCAAATAACATGTCAGACAAACAAATTATCTAGAAGTTAAAATCATTTCCCGCGCTCTATGAAGAAGAAAGAAGAAAAGCATGAGATGAGATTTATAATTATTTCATTTCTGTTTAACTGCTGAGTAATAAAGCTGTCATCTCTACACCCTGCTTAAAAAGTACACTAAAAACAGAAATCACACAAGAATATCAAAGAGTTAGTTTCTTATTATATTTAGAAGATGTGTTTATATCTAATATACTTAGTAGATCATGAGTTGTTCAAGAGCTGCGCATCACTACATGAATCTTATTTTCACTTAAGACAGTACAATGCTTGGCACAATATATTCCGCGTTGATTGTCTTTATAGCTACGACTGACGAGGCGAGCATATTCATATCAAAAAGCGAAAACAAAAGCGAAAACAAAAGTGAAAACAAAAGAGAATGATCTGAAAGACTGTCATAAAACAATTCACATTCAATTCTTATAATGAGAGAGTCTGATATAAATGTCATGATTGAGTCAGAGAATGGCAGACTTGCAGCTTGGATTGAATTTTTTAAGTAAGAACAACAATAGACAAACCTGCTTTAAGTTGAAGATAAAACAATCAGCAATTTGCATTAATTACTAAATACAGATTCACTGATATTAGACGTAAGATGCGGTATAATGACAAAGTCTAACATTAAATACCCAACATTTAAAAAGTTGACATCTATATTGATTGTTGATTTGTTTCAGTTTAAAAGCCCTGCATTTGTGAAGTTAATGTCTATGTTGATTGTTAATCTGTTTTAGTTTGAAAGCCCTGCATTCATGAAGTCAATGTCTATGTTAATTGTTAATTTATTTCAGTTTGAAAGTCTTATATTTATAAAGTCAACATCTATGTTGATTGTTGATTTATTTTAGTTTAAAAGTCTTATATTCATGAAGTTAACATCGATGTTGATTGTTGATTGTAAAGTTAGAGTAGCATCTGTTTCGCTAGTTCAGTTCAAAGTGTCAGTGTGTGTATTGTTAAATGATATATTCACGTTTGCAAAGTCAGCATTTATATTTATTATAGAGTCTAAAGCCTTGTTAACACTGTTTAATGTCAAGATATTTGTGTAGTTGATTGCATTCTCAGTGTCAGTGTTGTGTATTAAGTTTAAAGCATCAGAGTTAATGACGCATGTAATTTTAAAGTTGACAATCAAAACTCAACAGATAAGGTTGCAATCCAGACTTATATTAAAGTCTGTTAATCAACACATAATGACACTAGACTGAGGCATTGTTTAAGAAAAGAATCATGCAATCAGTTGAGACTGTAGATCATGAAACCTGTAAAAAGCAGCAGTAATGTTTTTAAAGTACATAATAATTAAAGATAAATCACTAAAGAGAGATGCATATAGTCAGTAAATAGTTCAGTGTGATTCTGAAAAGTAAAAGAGACTGTTATTTCTTGAGCAATGAAAGCTGCATACTAGTCAATAACTTATCTAAATGTCTTGATTTATATCTGTATGTAGATATGCCATTAACTTTGTCTTCATTGACAGGCTTATAAGTCTAGAAGGATGGTCAGTGTTAATCATTTTAAGTTTGATTTATCCGCGCAGAGGCGGATCATCTAAATCTAATTAAGAAGAATTTTTTGTTTTAAATTTAAATAGTTATATTGTTCATTTAATACATTTTCTGGCTATGAACATTTGTCTCTCAATGACAATCAGGGTCTGTAACAATGAACTGACAAGAACATAGAAAATTATACAAGAGTGCAGTTTTAAGACATCTTCAATGCAAAGATCACATGACTAGAATTATAAGTAGATATCATTCAACTGTTGCTTTAATTAGATATATAGTTTAGATTTTATGCAATGTGTTTAAGCTTTTTAATCTTGTCAGCATGAGCAGAGGCCTCTATGACACAACTAAAGTTCTTAAATCTTAATCTTCTTCTGTGCGTGCCGAGATAAGTTTACACATACACTTAGTCCAACAAAGATACAGCAAACAAGAGTGCTATAACAGATAAAAAAGAGATGATTCAATTGAATGTTTCTTAGCTGTTGAGTATGACTCGCGATTATGAGAGATTGCAGCACTTTAAGGATTTTGAACATTTTTGTAAGTTATATAAAGAAAGAAGGCTTCTATCACTGACCGTGCAGCCACGTCTCACTGATCTACAAGCGATTATAAACATTAACACATTTTCTAATTTTAAGCAGCTGAAATATCTGATCATGGTCTCTGTCTTACAATTGCCTCAGCATCACCACAGCATGTTCTTACATATTATCAATCAGATCTGATCGAACAATAGCTTTTTAAATGTCATAGCTTCTTCAAGGCTTTGAGATCAAGAAAAACTGTCAAGCTCAGAATCATCGCAAACGATGAAACAGAATCTGATACTGATTCATGAACAACTGATTTAATTACTGATACTAGTACTTCTTTATGCAAAGAGTTTAATGCAGGCTTTTAATACACTCACTGCAGCTGATCATTACTTTTATAAAAGTACATCACAATATCAGACACAGATGTTCTTAATCTTAACATCATGCAATCAACAGCAGTATCTCACTCTTATTTTTACACTGCAACAGAGTGAGTTGAAACATTTTTTAACTTACTTAAAAGCTGTTTAGTTACATTAGTTACAGAATCCTTTAATGCTGCAGACAGCAACAGAATTGACACAAATATTACTTAATATAATCAATATCAATCTAGAATCCAGATCATGAAGAGCGACAAAGAAACGACGACTGAATAGTCACACTTCTGAAATGTTTTGTCAGTGTAAGAAGACTAAGATGAAGAAAATGCAGAAGACGATTGAGAGATTGATTAAGAAATGTGACTATTTGCAGCGTTTGTGTCATAGATAGAGAAAGAGAAAAAAAACAGAGATTGATTAGATTCTTGCTTTCTCTTGTGACTGATTCTTATCAAAAACATCGTTTAAGTTGCACGAGTCAATAGAGAAGCGGTTACTTTAATCATTTTTAAATATTCAACAGCGGCTTGTTGCAGTTTGCGGGCGCTGGTTTCAGGGTATGTACTGTACATGATCATCTGTCAAGTGGCCTGCTCACAATTACTTGATATTAATTACATCACGTGCCCACATCAATGCAGGTCACTCTTGAACGGCTCTAGACTATAAAACATTAATCTCAATGAGGCTTGCTGTCTGACATTTCTCCTCTCAAGCGATTGATTGCTCACCTCTATCTAAACCTCTTAAGATCAGAATAATGAAGAAGACATTTAACTTTGAAACTGCCTATGATCATGTGAGATTCGGTTGTTAAGAATGATATCATACTCTCGAGGAACTGGTCAATGATAAAATAGTTCAATCTGTTCTTAGTTCGTTGAGTGATGAAATAAGACAAACAAGTGAAGGAGGGAGATTATAAACAGTGGTTTAAGAATGAAAGAATAATGATTTAACAGTTATAAGATGTTAAGTATTAAAGAATATAATGAATGTGTAATGCTGATTCTTTGTTTATTCTGTTTTTTCTTTTTATAGAAGATTCTTCAGCTCTCACGCTCGTGTTCAGAGTGACATTAATTCAATGATCATGTAAAAGAGCACTCTTTAACCAGCACTATTTTCAGTGATCACTAGTAGATTTCTTTTTCTTGGAGATGATATTCAAATGGCTAGTATAACTTAAGTTTTAATTTTATTCAAGACATGCTTGCAATCAATTCAGATGTCAGAAGCTCACGACTGAGCTACTGTAACACAAAGAAAACAAAGAAATCTCATGTGATGAATGAAAAACATATTTCAAAGCAACATTTTCTCAGAACTTTACATGATTGATCAGTCATTTTCTAAATGCTTCTCATCAGCGCTCACGTCATGTCTTTCATTACATTCTTATCTTTATTTTTCTTCTTTTCATTGAGACGCTCTCTTTATATTTAATGCTGATAGACACAGAGCAGATTTTTTTTTTTTTTTTTTTTTTTTTTTTTCTCTCTCTTTTCTTTGTATATTTTTGTGTCATGTCTTCTAATCACGATCCTGTGGAAATAGCACTAGGAGATGAGCTGAAAAAGATGGTACAGAATGTGTAAATGACAGAAGCAAAAAGATTTGTTGACACTACTATATACAGAAGTTCTAGAGTTTTATGCTGTCTTACACCTGCAGACTGTTGATGAATATCTTAAAAAATCTAAGACAATTTAAAGGTCAGTAGCTGAGTGGCATATATTAAAGATTTGATCTGATTGAAATGTAGATTGAAATGAAGAATTCTTATACAACAGATATGACGGTGTGTTTTTTTAAAACTTGAACAATCAGAACGCTCTACACAATACTAGTTTCTCTGAATTTTAAAGACACATTAAAAGTTAAAGAAGAATTAATAAAGTGTGACTATTGCTACAAGATATATAAAGAATGCTGAATAAAGATTTCTGAGAATAAAAAGCTTGTTGTCATTGTGATCAGATCTCATTGACTTAATCTGATAAGTTCTCATTAAAATAAAAATCGCTGTTCTGAAGTGCAGTGTTCATGTCTGACCAGTCTAGAAATAAAGAATCATTCTACAAAGCTCTATTTATGTCTGACAAACCTATAGAAGATAAAAGCTCATTATCATTCTGAAAAGCTACATCAGTATCAGGTATATGCTAATATGAAGATGTTCATGCATTGAAGATTGTTTGTCTGAAAGACAAAGCAGAGAATATAGAGTTTATGTATTCAATTTTATTTTCTGTATTACTAAAATCATTCTTTGTAAGATGACTTTCTCTGTCTGTATTTAATCATGATATAAAGGTGTTGTGAATATTAGTGATAAGGTTAACATCATATTCGAGGCCAGCGCATATTTAAGGCATTCTAAAACTCTTTAGTAATACTATTCTCAGAATAGTATTAAAAGCTCAGCTCACTTAATATTATCATTAATCAAAGTCTTGATAATGTTAGAAATATAAAATAATATAAATTCATTCTTGCATTAAGATGCTTTCGCTGCATACAATTACTCAGTAAATATTTTATAACATTCTTTCAATGCGTCAGCAAGCTGCGCGTAAAGATAAGAATGTTAAGTGTTAATAGTAATAATAAAAACAGTGTTTCAAGAAGTAATTCAATGAACAGATAACAAATATCTTTCAGCTCTTGTGATCTCAACTCTGCTCTAGCAAGTGAGATATACATTTATTTATAAACATACAGTCTTGATAATATCGCTGCAAGTTCTTAGAACACGAGTCATTTATGTAGCAACACATCATTCAGTTGATTGTCTCAACTAAATTACCCTTGTAGAGCAAAACAATACAATAATTGATGAATATAAGTTTTTAAAACTTTAACATTAGTGAGGAGAATTCTGCATTTAATTCAGTTTTAAGAGAAAGCTTCTTATATCAGCATGCATTAAAGATCATCTGTTCATTGTCTGTAGAATTGAGTGTAGAAAGCTCAAGCAAATCATCTCTAATGCTGTTATTTTTTATAATAAAATTGTTCTTTAGTAATTTACTGAGCAGAATGCGTATTGCAGTTTGATTATTTACAATATCATTAAATTCAGCTTCTTTCTTTCTTTCATCTCACTTATTTATAGATAAGACTGAGACTAAAAATTTGTTTGCATCTATTTTTCATTGAGATACTGTATTAAACAGCTTCTGCCTTTTCTTTCATGAATAGTTAAGAGTTGAGTTGTAGAACATAATTTTACATGCTTGAGTTGAAGTTAGATTTGAGCAGAGCGACTGTAAACATGAAGCAGTCTCATTGTCTATTATGCTTGTAAAATGATTAGAATGCATGTCATTTTCTTGAAAATGCAAGAAAGAAGTCAAGCTTTGAGATGATGATAGAGAGTCATCATTATGTCTAGGGTTTTTGATATGTCTAGAAGATGTTCTTTTTCAACAAAGCAATGAGAATGAGTTTAAAGTGAGAGCCACGGTTACAAGCGAGTGAACAAGATTGAAAAAAGACAGAGAGCGATTGTATTTGTCTTAAGACAGATGAAGTAACTGAAGAGTGTAGATGATTGAAAGAGCTGGCGCTCAACAGACAATAATCTTAATTTAAGAAATTTAATATACTTGATATCACTGTTCTGAAAGTTGAACAGTTGATGATTATTCTTCATCTTCGCTGAATTTGAGTGTAAAGAGAGGGTTTAGACAGAAACAACCATGAAAGTTCAGAAACAGTGACTCTTTTAAGAGTCACTGTTTTTAAACTAGTGTTACTTCTTAATCTCATGAAAATGAGCTGCTCACTGTCGCTTGACCACTTCATTCACTGAGATGACACAGGGCAACTTTCACTGATCACTTTTTAAGTTTAATAAATGAATTCATACAAATCGAGCTTCTATTAATGGATTAGAGGATCTAGTTTACAGTTTTATAAATCAGAGCGATGTGATATCGAATCTCAAAAGAGCTTAAGACTGGTATTGAGCCTGAAAATGAGTCTTTTGAACATTTGATTGTCGCTGGTGTATCATTACTCAGACTATGTCATTAAAGTATGTGCAGGCTAGAGAAGATCAGTAGTATAGTCAAAAGTCAGACTGTGTTGACAAAGAAACTTGTGTTGACTATCTTGAGAAGCGAGTGAGTACATGTCCTAACTTTGAGTTCGTGTCATTCTTAAAAGAAATTACAACAGACAACAGTGTAACTATTTTACAAGTTCTACAACATTTGCTGAAATGAGTATAACATATCTTTTCAATCATTAAAAAAGTCTTTATTCAAGGCGCACAGAGAGTGGTTGCTTAATAATTATAAACCACATGACATTGCTTTACTATGAATCATTTTAAAATGAATCAACTTGACTGTCTTTTCTTGTAAAATGCATTTTAACATCTTACATACACTTCTGTCAGCGGCGCTCATTGTGATGAGTACAGTGCATCTTATCTTGCTTATCGTTCACTGCTCTCAGTCTCACTGATTGTCTAAGATATCAATCTTTGTTCTCTTTATCTGTGTTAATGCTGTTGTCATTGATGTTGATCTTTTAAGCTTATGACTTGAAGATGAGCAGACTCTTTGACTGAAATAATAATGATAATAAAATGCGTGTTTCAGATACATCAGCATTCTACTATCTCTTGAGAATATGTACAGCATTTCTGTTAGTTCTTAAGATACATTATTCTCAGTCCTTTGCTTTGATTCTTGTTAATTACAATGTCTAGATGATTCAGCAGATTAAAATTCAGACTGAGTCTCTTACAAGCGCTCTGCTGCATTGATTATTCTTAGAATATAGTTTTCTGTTTCTAATGATAAAGCTTAGATTGATCTTATGATATGCTTTTCTCTCTAATCTTAATAGGCCTTGTATTCATTTAAAGTTAGCTCGGTCGTTTATAAGATGTTGATGAAAGGTTCAGCTGTAGTCATGTCTATGATAAAAAACAATTCTTATCTATAAAAATCATAAAGAAGAGTATTAAGACTTTCACAGAGAGCATCTCATCAGCTTCAATCTGTCTTTTTATTATAATAAGTTAAGCACTTCTGTCTTATTGTTTTCTAATGCTTATTTTATTCAGAAATCTCTCAGTAGTGTTGCTCAAGCGAGACAGGATGTTAAACAAAATATTTCTAATCTGAATGATCTCTATAGCGTGTTACTTTAAACAAGACAGGATATTAAACAATATATTAACACTCTAATTAAACGTCTTCAGTCTCTTAACAACATCAAGAAAACTGATGACATACAAAAATATCTTCAAGAATTTAATAAAGATTTTGACAAGCTTCTTTTGTTGTTTAAAAAGATATCAGAGTTTACATTGAGCGCTTTGAGTATAGACATTAAAACAGAGAAATTGAGTGAGCTCAGATAGCATATAACCTCTTTCTAAGAAGATTACAGACATATACAGCATATCATGTACACATCTTTTATTCTTTTATCTTTTAAGTTAACTATATCAAAATTCAAGATAGATGATATGACTGAAATCAATTTTTGAGCAGTGTGAAACTATTATCTCTTGCAAAAAAGTCATTTGAAAACCAGTTGTTCTCGGCGCCTGATAGTCTCTGATTCTGATTTAGATGATTTAATTTTATGTTCTTTGTTAGAACGACTAACAATGAACATGGTTGTAAGATGTTCTAAGACTTGAATAGAAAGTTGATTACTTTCTGACTGACAAGATGCTTGTAAGAACTTGTTTAATATAAAGTTGTCTAACTGTTGTCATTCATTAAGAGTCTGAGAGAAACTACTACAATGCTGACAAAGACAGCTTCTCAGTCAGTGTTTAACAGATTAGTAAGTCTGACAGCAGATAGTATTCTGCTGTCATTTATAATGAATGATAGCAGTTTCAGTAGAGTCAAGCCTCGTAAGCATGAGCAGCAAGTGACCTGTTAAAAAACATCATTTTAAATCAATCAGATCTGATTAAGAAAGAATAAAAAAGTGAAAAGACATGAAGAGACTCATTCTGAGCAACATCTCTTCTGAACAGAGGCAGCGAGGCACTCTATAAGCATTTCTAATCAAGACAGTGAAGAAAAGTAACAGAAAAAGAAGCTTGTTAACATGTCTGACGAGTGAGAAGTCATAGAAGACAATACTAAGCTGTATGTTACTCAACATCACATGAAAGAATATCTGAACTAAGACTCTTATTGTGACTAACTGATGAGATTCAGAACTATTTCAATAAAAATCTTTTATCTTACAGCTCTTATTCATTCTTTTAAACAACAATGAGCTTATTGTAAAGCTTACACTGTTTAAGTCTTCATTCTTATAAAGATAACATGCTTCTCGGCCAATCAAATTTTTATCTTCTATAACAAAAAATCTGTTAGCACTTGGAAAAGGTAGAAGTGCTTCTATGACTTACTTAACTTTAACACTAAACTCTGAAGCGCTTTCATGACTTTCATTACATCT